>JAPYYT010000079.1:0-97830 GCA_030522565.1 Ceratosolen corneri | reverse complement strand
TTTTTTTGCCTTGTGTTTTTTCTTCTCTCGAGGTCTCGCCTCCACTAGCCAATTGATTATTCAGATCTGCTTTGCGTGAAAAAATTAATTCTTTATTATGGGGTATCAGGAGCAATAACAATATAATGGCATTTGATTTCCGCAGCAGTACAAGCCAAATGTGTAGCTTTCTTTCTCTTTAGTTTCTTTTACGTTAATGTACGCGGACTTACGAGCCTCTCAATTACTCGAGAGAGAAATAAAGATTTTTAGCGCTAGAGTAATAAAAGCAGCCAAAGTTTAATGCGCACACATCTAATGAAGAATATTAAAATACAAGCCATTGAAATCTGATTTCCATGTTTAGGTTGAAGTAATGATTACGTGAGCGTTCGACACGTGTTGGAATTATTATTGGTACAAGGTCGTTAAATCAATATTTCCCACGTCTAATAATTGTAAAATTTTTATTATTATTTCGGTCGTTAAAATTAGATTTATTCCCTTAACGTCTTTATCAACTGGAGAGAATTGATTTTTCCGAGTTTATAAGTAAGCGTCATCAATATATTTGCATTGCATGCTTTATCCGAAGCTTTTTTTACTATTTCCCGAGATTCTTGAGCATTTTATTGGGCGATTCAATTCTCGCTATATAAAGAGAAACGGCATGTGTCATTAAAAATTCATTACTCGCAATTATACTCACAACCTTAAAATGACGACCAAGTTGATTATTCTGCTGACACTCAATACAAATTTATAATTTACTGGAACTCGTTAATCAATAAACGAGAATACATTCAATCATTGAGATTCAACGTATTCTCTAAAAGAATGCCACTGAGCTCTTAACATTAACATTGATCCTTACAGCTGAGCAAATTTTTAACTAATGTTTTTTAAAATTATAATACATATATATAAATATTCCTTAAGGTGTAATATAAAGTATCGTTAAAATGATTTTTTATAGTAAAATTTATGTTCGCTTGATTATGCAATGGTAATAATAAAAATATATGCACTACATTATGAATCAAATGATTAAATATCACTTTATGTATTAGTATTTAAAATAAATTAGCAGCCAATATTTTCATTATCAAAATTATCTTCCTCTGTTATTATAAGAATACAATTAAAAAAGTACCGAAATTAAAATTAATAACGGCTCTAGGTAGTAGTAATTTGCTCTATTATTCATTTTGCATATAAATTCGATTAATCAGCTCAGTCTTTTTTTCTTCTTTCCATGTATATTTCAATTCCCTATTTTATTTTAATGAATAGACAGAATTTGGCTGCTATTAACAATTCATCAGTAAACAATAATCGACAACATTTTTATCTCTATCATAAGAATGAGACATTTTAGAAGCAAAGT
Organism: Ceratosolen corneri; assembly: GCA_030522565.1. NCBI lineage: Eukaryota > Metazoa > Arthropoda > Insecta > Hymenoptera > Agaonidae > Ceratosolen > Ceratosolen corneri. The sequence continues at coordinate 96,464 of JAPYYT010000079.1, read as the reverse complement.
AAATGAACGGTTTTTTATTTCTATTTTTCTTTAGTACAAAAACTACAAATACATATATGTATATATGTGTGTGGTTTTTTGCTTTTAGTACGATTGTATTGGCGAAAGGCGTTTATTTAAATTAAGAGAGCAATTTATCTACCAAGAGCATCGGATCCCAATTGAAAAATTTATGCCCCAATTTCATTAAATCGCAGCCTGTAAACGCAATTTTCGTTGCGGAGCTCGATTTGCATTTTTCACGCAGAGGTATTTTTCATGCCACCTCTTTCGTGCCGATTTCTGTTTTCTTAAGATTTGTCGGATTAGACGGATTCCTATATGCCGGCTGGAATCATTGCGAAAACCGTAGGCAGCGAGCGATCGCAAAGTGCCACACCGGGAAAACTTGAAGCCGCGCAGACTAAATTGGATCTTAAGGGGCGCGAGGGGTGGGGTGGGGTGGGGGGCGAACGTTATGTAAGGGTTATATGAAATCAAAAGAATCTCGCTGCCAAGTCTATAGATCCTGTGGAGATTGTTGAGCTTTCGTCACTCGGATCTTACTTTATTATCGGGTTTTAATAGCCACTGGTATTATGATTTCTAAATAGCCAAACAAACGCTTATTTTTATCGCAAGTATTTACCTTTGCGAATACATTCGGTTTTATATATTTTTAAATACACATAGCTTTTTGTTACTTACTGTTAATGTTGTTATTAATTGTAATGGTGATTATTACCACGTACGATCAAAATTTATTAAGATTGTAGTATTAAATTGGCTAAAATAATTTTAATAATATCACGCTCAATGAAATTGGGTAAAATTCGTAAAAAAACATTGGAAATAGACATTAATCTTTTCATTTTATGCGTCTTTTATTAAACTTTGGTATTACTATACGTCACTTTATTACTCCATAAGATTTCGTTTAAAAATTTGAAATGAATTTTCTTTAATTTCCTATGCATTAAAACTTTATAATTTCATTAGGCGTTGGAAATCGAAATATATTAAAGCATTATAATGTATATTTAAATTGAGTCAATGAATAAAATATTTCTAGCGAATAAAATGCAAATAACGTGCAAAACTATTATCAGAACTAATGTAATAACTAAAATAATCATGGAAGTTGAATTGTGCATTGTTATTATAATATAGAAGATTCTTATTATTAACCTAACATATCAAATATTTCAGACATTTATGATTATATCTGAATAATTTCAACTTTCAACGCAAAAATAGTCTTTGTATTACTAAAGGGACAATAAAATGATCGCACAGAGTTATATAAACAGTACAGGTAATCAATATATATATATATATACTGTTGTGAATAAAGTTTTAAATGCAAACATTCAGTTTTAAAGGAATTATTTTGAAACAATTACAACTATTAAAAATCCATTTCCTTTAAATAACTGTATAAACATTATAAATGCATGCACAATTGTAATTAATATTTTTGTGTTTTAACTATATTAAAAACTGCTATAGAAAATTTATATTTTGATTATCAGGATATTTTGAGTATCAGGTAGTAGTGAAGTAACTAATTATAATCATAATATTATTTATCTAAGTATAAGTATATTGGTTAATTTTTCTGTTTGCACAATGTAAATTATATTGTAAAAGAATGATAATTGATAATTAGAATATAAAATAAACTAATTAGGAATTATTAATATAAATTCTAATTGATTTTTAAATTTATGTTCAAACGTTCGATTTAGAAATTTTACTTTAAATAATATATTAATTATATAATATCCATAGCGTATTACCTATTTCTAGATATATAGCAAATATACATGAAATGTATATATTAATTGATGTAAAAAATAGGTATTTTTATTTGTATTTGACATTAATCGTCGCATTGAGTGGCACTTATTGTTAAACTATTGTTATTGAACAATTCTCGTTTCTTTTATGTTTCCACTGTGAACTAATTGATGTAAGGTAATGCTATAAAAAAGTGTGCTTTTTTATATGGAAGCAAAATTTTCGAACGGAATATGTTGTAATTAAAAGTCGTGTGAACAAGTCCACTATATATGTAATGAATATTTCATTAAATGTGTTTTTGTTATAACCTTTTATTTTTAATAGGTCTCGCGGCTAAAAATGTAGACGATATTTTCATTGCAGATTATGTTAATGAAATTGATTATTCAACCTTATTGCGCATTAGGTTGGGCCTGCCAATTAGTAGGCAATAAATTAGAAATTTCTGTCTTCTTATATTTGGCTTTGATATTATTGAGATCCAAAGTTCGCCACTCATAAACCAGCGTCAATATGTTGTTTGTTTTCAATTATTTCCGCCAATTTATGTATTTCTCTCTCATTTCAAGTTGAAACGAGACAAGTTAAAAGTAATCAAATCGAGGCTATTTAGATTTATTGGGCTTGAAAGTGTCTACGAGCAATATCTTTTGATTGTAAGCTTACACGCTTAAACTGTATATCAAATTGAATAAACAGTTTTTCCACGCGTTCAATTAATTTCATAATCTTTACGTGTGACCGGCGCTTAAAGTGCCGATAATCTATGAAATATTAAATCCTCCGTGCAAAGCATACGATTGAATATATATATTATTGTCTTTGGGAATTTGCACGTCGTGGCAGTCGTAATTTCTTCAAGTAAGTAAGCAACGCGAGTAAATTTAATATCAGATAAATAGTAAGAAGGCAATATATTTATTACAAATGTGAATTACCTCATAAACCACCGAAACGAGTTATTTCGTAACGAGTGAAGTATGGGGTCACGCCAATTAGTATACATAATACTCGTAATAAAATCAGATAATGATTATCTAATTATAGCGCATATGGATCATGTAATGTTCATTTAAATGTCGAAGAATTCAAAACCATGCTCGTACCCCTTTGATCGCCGGCAGACTTTTTGCGCGTTACACAACCGACCAATTCATCCGTTCAATTCCATAATCACATCGCCACCTCGAAATTCAAATATTAGCCGCCAACGACCCGCCTACGCAAATAAGGAAAAGACGCTCCACGCATTCCTCGCCCCGTCACGCTACATCACACGCCAGACACAAAGGCAAAGGAGGAGACGGAAATTACAAATAATTAGTGGGAGCCAAGCAATACGCGAGAGAGAGAGCAAAAGAGAGTACCAACCGGTTACATCGGCTTATGTAACGGAAACCGGGTCACGGACAACCGAAAAACCACGCGCCACTACCACTACACCTTTCGCCTCGCCAACTTATCTACACGAGCTCGGCATTATCGTCTCATGTACCCGACGATATTACATTCCCATCCTCTCTATGGATCACCAAATATTATGTCCCAGAACATACCAATTGCAGCCAACGAACCTCATTGAAGCCACGCAGGCTTAGCTGTGTTTATGTATGCGGGCAGTTTATGGGTGAGACGGTAGCATTTTTAAGGCCGTTAATCATCACTTTTGTCATCACTTTTGTCACTGGGCGTGCATTAGTTGTTGTTTATTGATTGGTAATGAGGCTCGCTTTCGCGGGGATTTGCCTCGCTGTGTGGGTGTGAAGCAACAGGCGCGTCGATGTGCCCGACATCGCGCTTTGTCGTCGGGCCGAGAGGTTTAGTTGAAAAATATTATTGGCACTGATATTCTTTGGCGGCAAATTGTTCGACGCATTTTAGCGAGGCGGACTTTGTCGGACTCTTATCATTCGCTAGCCCGACGAAATTCGAAACAAGCGCGGAACTTTAATGCTTAAGCCTTTCTCTCTCTCTCTGCGCATCGTCGAGAGCTCATAATTCAAAATGTTCATTTTTCTACGAGTTATTTATGAAGCTCAATGTCGCCACTTGCATTCGCCCTACAATTTTCAATTTTATCTCCATCAAGTTTGAAAAACTATCGATCAACCGAGATTGTTTTATTTAAATGTGTTACGACGTATTTAAATGTGAAAAATTAAGATGAGCCTTCGTTGATCGGGGCAATATTTGTTTTTAATTATTTATAACTAATACGTTGAGAGTACATTTTCTCACCTTTTAGAATGCGTATGCGAATGCGTATACTAAGGGCGTGTAAGTTAATTGCTAAAGGGCGGATAAATAACAAATAAAAATATTGGTATTGTTCAAAATAGATTACATAAGATTCCTTTTATATTTTCATCTAAAATTTGCTTTTCCCGTTTTTTAAGCCAGCCAAGCTAATTACACGCAATGAATAATAATTTTAGTTTTGGTAATCAATTTTATTCTCTAAATAACATTTGCTATACACCATGTTCTCTCTCTCTCTCTATATATATATATATATATTTCGCATTAAAATTATGAAATTTGTGTGTGTGCTCGCGCCCCCGCGCGCGCGTATGCGTATGGTGATTAAAAGTATAAGAGATCATTGCAATTATGATTTAATCTAAAATGTTCTTTCATGCCACACGAGCAACTTACAACAAAGGCAAGATTAAAGACAATATTTTTTTAATAGCCACACTTACGTTCAGATGATTTATAAAACGTTACGAAAATTTACATAACCACTGTCTGCATGTGAACATTTCTAATTGATTGATTTTCCAATGAAAATATTTCATGCGAATTTCCCATTGTTTTTTTAACAATTCAATGCCAATTTCACCTCGGCGTTCACGCCTCTTTGCCTCCAATTTATCATCGTAAACCCATTAAAAGTCCGAATCAGCAACAAGAATCATTCTCAGCGTATTTGCAATGAATTTGCGTATACCGTGCTTAAAAATTATTCAATATTTTCATGATATTGGTGTGGCGGCACGGCACCCCCCCCCCCCCAATAAATCCTCAATATCAATCGCATATGGAGAACGTGATCAATGCCCTTGGCGATGCTCAAGCACGAGCGCAATTCCTTCGGAGATCATAAAGAGGCCACTGTTTGCGAAAGAGCCTCCCTCATCCACAGAGTGGACAGAGGGACAACAGTGGAGGCATTTTATTGGAAGTAGGAATGAAGTGAACAAAGAGTCGCATGCGCGCTAGAGCACTTGAATGAAACGTCTCGAGAGACTTGAAGTTCCAAGAGAAGGCGGCATCGACGTCGCTCGGTAGCCTGGCCCAAGGCGCCCCCCCCCCCCGCCCCACACACACGTACCCACTTAACGAAGCAAGTCGAACGCGTTTCTTTCTTCTCTCGCTAAATGTACTTCACTCAGCGTTTCGCAGCCCCCCACCCGCGGCCGCTCTCCTTGAGCGCGGAGGTGTGTACGGTGCACCCGGTATTATATTTCGCGAGGCAGTGACGTTTACGAGGGATACAGAGGCTTTACGTAATGTTCGACTGTTTAATGCCGGTAGGGCTTACGCCAGCGCCCATACGTTAAAATTAGAGGGACGACGATGTACCAAGTGCGTGCCCCGCCGCCACTTGTATTTGCCCACCAGGAAGTGATATCGAAATTTACGGCCTTTCCCGGCTCTTTCGCTCAATGTGCTCGCGCTCCCTTTGTTAGTGGACGCGCGCGCGGACGTGCTTCTCTGTTTTTTTCATTCGACTGCCGGCAATTGCTTATGTATGAGCGATGTGAAATGTGGGCTTTGTAATAAGAAATGCTCTGGTCTGCTGATGGAAGCGATTCTGTCGAGTGTGGGTTTGTAATGCGTTGGGGGAGAGGAAGGAAGCCTGTCCTGTCGCTCGGCATCGGAATCAATTTATTCAAGCGTGGCCAGTGCTATTTGCTAGTGGAGCAATTTTTTTTTCTCTTCATTTCTTCGAGTCGGTATTTGTCGTGCCGGACGATCATTGCTCTAATCATTACTTTGGGCTGCGAATTAAGGGGAGGAGCCGAAGACTGTCAATTCTATAACGTTTGCCCACCTAATGGAGCAATGTGAACGAGCCTTTAGCATTTTCTTTAACAGCCAAATGAAAGTCTGTGTTAATAAAATTATTCGTTTTTCAAAATGAAACTCTAAAGGTTGGTTATTTATAGGAGAAGGGAGTATATGTGAAAGGGAAATATTTGTAATTATTAGAGGGATTTTCTTCTATAATATTTGTGAATGAATTACGAGATTTTATCTTTTTATTATGAAAGTAGTGCAGAGCTATAAAAGTTATATTATAAGAAGGTAACACGTCGTTCGCATTATTAGGTATTAGTATTATATATATAAAGTATAATAAGCAGATAAGTTATCTACGATTCTCTATGGCTAATTTAAAGATAGATTTGCCAACTGTAAAGTTTTGGCAGGAGAACGACATTTAGTTTATTTCCGGTGTTGAAATGTTGATGATGTTGCTTAATGGCCTATCCTCTTTGATAAGGAATTTATATTTAGATTAATGCTCTAAAATTATTTCAGGCTCATAATTTAAGTGAAATTACGGATTTAATTATGCATTCAATTCGACGCTTAAAAAAATTGAAATTATTCGCGATGAATCAATGACTTTAGTATAAGAATATTGCATTCATTATGTTATCAAACAGATTTACTTGGTGCCTATTTATATAAATTATGCTAATAAAAATAGCCAAATTCTAATTTAGCCACAAGCGGATACTGCTCATTGTATATCGTGATGCCAGAAAATTGAATCTGATAATTCCACATTAACGTTATGTTTAATTGCATAAAAGCCTATAAAGGACTTTCTTAATATTGTTCGTATTAATAGATTTGAATTTATAATTTCGAAACGAACGACCTTAATGCGGAAGATAAAGATCTTCGTGGATACTGAATAATTGTCCGTTAAAAATTAGAGAATAAAAATCTTACAAAAATCTCGCCTTGTAATGGCAATCGAAGCATATATTGGTATTTCAATTTTCAAAGTGATCAATTAAACATGCAGAGCATTGAAATGGCACAATTGAAAGTATAAAATCAATCTTATTCGAATTCTTAATTATCTTCATAATATATCAACATACAAATCGTATATTGATCATTTATAATATTATACATTTATATATGAACCCAGCATTCTTCCCTTCTCTGGGATTAAATTATGATTGAAGCAATGTTGAATCGGTGCCAATATCAGGATTTTATTAATTTTATTGAAATTATTATTACAAATACTTGAATTTTATCCACCTCAATAGCACGCACAGCTTCGACATTATTATAACGTGCGCCTAAACCGTTGTGTAATAATAATCTGATATGAATTGAAGTAGCAATGCGCAGCACAGATTTTGCCTCAAGTTAGCCTACTGGATTCGTCATTAAAAGGCTGCTACAGACCGACTGACCCTATCTTATCGTTTGCGAAAGTACGAGGGAAGCGTTTTTATAAACTGCCCACAATTTACTAACACGTAGGAGATACCTTTGATATATTGCAGCGTGGCAAGTACGTAGCCACCTAGCGGTCATTCTCGTACTAATATTTCTCGGTCGCGCTCGTGGCGTAGCCTCTCGCGCAAACGACCAATTCAATTTCTTTCTTTCCTCGTAAGCACGATTATATTCGAGAACTTGTAATGTCATAATAAACTAATATTTCTAGCGAATTGAATAGAAGGCCGAGATTAAAAATGCTTAACAAGTGGCAAATAAAAACTTCACGAGCTGGTTAATTAATATTGGAAATTTATTTCAATGAGCGTGTATATACAATATTGAGTGTAATAGTGAGAGATGACCATTCATCGGATGATTATGCTCTGTAGAGCTTTTATGCAATGTAACGAGATAAATTAGAGAACCGAGCCCCACATGCGCCAAGCAAATTTTAAATTCCTAAGCAGAATGAATTTTAGTTAGTTTATTATGCAAATAAATTGTCGTACTTACTGAATTTATCATTTACAGTTTGCAGTTCACCAGAGATCGAAGAATCCGAGATCTCTGATTTTGTATGCAAATGCTTCTATTTTCGTTTTAATGCTATTCCGAAGTATAAAACTTTATAAAGCTCAATCATAATTATGAATAATAAGCAGCCGAGTTTTATGTGAGAATCTTTATAATTATGAGCGTAGATCTATTTATACTTCACCAATTTTTTAAAGATCTAAGCTAATAATTACTCGATATTATCACTACGATCTCAGTCACTGGAGACTGACCGACCTGACATTTTAGTTTTCTGATTATATTACAATTAGTTTTATTATTGTAATTATAATTGCAACATTTGTTCAAATTCGGATCAAATATCTGTATTATATCCTATGGGTGATTTTATTATTACAATAACATCCAAAATGCAGCTTTAATCTTATAATAAAGACATTATAGATTTTGAAAAATAAGTTCTTTATAATTTATAAAATACTACTATAAACGAAATTAAGTTTATAACAATTACAACACTATATGTTATAAAAAAGTAAATCAAGAAAAATAACACACAGAAATTTGTATTTGCGCACATACATAAATATAATAATATTTAAAGCTTTATTATTGTTACTCTTACATTAATAATGATCTTAAATTAAAAACAGTATAGAAAATTAATGTACGTTTAATGACAATTTTAACGATAAGATGAATAACATAATATAAATTATAAGACTTTATTAATGCTAATGTATTTGATAATAAAATAATTTGCTTTTATAATTAACGTATTAATAATTGAAATACCTTCCAATTTATATATATATTGTTATTTTACATAAGAAAATTTTTAAAATACTAATCATCAATAACGATATAATTTATTAACACAATATTTTATTAATAATTAAACATAGAAAACATGGTATTTCAATTAAAATGGCGATAGATTTTGCAATTGACCGATGGTACGTCTATTTAATATTTTATTTAAAAGTATCATAAAATGTTATGATAATACGCCAAAGAAATTTATAATTAAATCCAATAAACTAAAATTATTCACGTATAATTACGAATAGAGTATTCAATATTAGATTGTATCCAGTGGAAGAAAAGTATATAACATTTTTTATTATTTAATTACTATTAATATGGCGCGATTAAAGCAGCAATTTCAATTATAGTGTTTTTATGCCCTCAAACTAGGCATTCCGTTCATTGATAGAAACTGTAACCAAATACTACCAAGTAATATTAAATTTAATAAGTGTTGCTCCGTTAAAATCAAATGAACGAGACAAAAGAATAGAACGAGATTGGATTAATGATTACGAATTACATAAGTACAAGAAATTTGTCGATACGTTAAATTATATTATTTAATCAATTAATTAAAATATGTATGCTCTACAAGTGAAAATTGACGTAGGGCATATAAATAAATATGTGTGTGTGGGTGTGATTAATATACACATATATTAATATACATTGGAGTAGGTAATGTAATATGTGGATTTATTAATGAATTTCAATAAACAATCACATGCAGGGAAATAAAATGAAAATATTGAATTACAAAAAGTTAATGCTTAAAAATTATTCATTGATTAAATATTTATTTAACTGTAGTAGAAAAAATATTTATAGAAAAATCATTATTCTTAAATAATCGATAGAAGCTATAACGTTTTCGGATTATTACATAATTTGCCACGCCGAATTTAAAAATTGCTAAAATGCCAATATCTCCATGCTAATAGAATAACTGATATTTTTTATCCCTTGTTAAACGATAATATCCTCTTTGTTACTTTTTACACTGAAAATACGCGTACCAAATTAAATAATAAATAATCTCTCGTTGTAGATCTGTAAATACAAACGTCTCTATTGCACTAGAATTGTAATTACTACTACTACTCGAATAAGTGAAGCAAGCGGTAAGGGCTACAGTGAAAGAGAGAGAGAGGAGAAATATTCAATTTACACAATCGGGAGCAAGAAGCTGTTACAGCCCTGCGCCCGTATTTCATAACGTGATGGCGATACGTAACCTTTTGCAAGCATTTCTATTGTCGAGAACGAGTGACTGTGGTGATGAAACCAGCCGAGAGAGAGAGAGAGAGAGCGTGCGTTTATACGCCGACTGGTTTACGGGTATGGAACAATGTGTACGCGTACTTTTTCTTTGGGTGCGTTCGTTATGCTGAATTGTGAATGCGATCCCTTCGCATATGTTTGCACAGCAATCAAAAGTTTTGCGAAATATTAGCACACTCCACACACATACAGTGGACATGTAGATGTGCTTAGCAAGTTAAAATGTCGATTAAAAACAATGGGTGGAAGAGCCTTTCGTACCACGAGCGCCAACATCTGCTTATTGTTATTTCTTTCTTTATAAATTTAATAATCCAGTTAATTTTCAAAAGTTTAATAGTATAATTGAAGAGATGGAATATGTAGTTTTAAAGTCGTTTTAAAGATGAGTTTCCAATTTCGTATTCGTAGTTGAAAAATGTTTACAATATTGAAGCAATAAGCATTTAAATGGCCACATAAAATTTATTGCATAAATCGTGTATTAAAATAAATAACGACAAATTTATTTTTTATGATAAGTCTTTGAGCAACCATTGTTAGACACCAAAGAACAATAATAAAAATGTAAATAAAATATGTAAATGAACAGGAATAAGATCGACGTCTTCCTGATTATAATTATATCAATAGATGTAAATTATTGAATATAACATTCTAGAAAAGGATAAAGAAAAATATTACGCCGTATACTAAAATCCTTCAAATACTTAAATTATTATGTAGTCTTAATTGTTTTCTATTTTTTTGTTTTATTGAATTTTTTATTACTTCATACCAAATTTTCGTACAAATGTCTTCTGCCTCTATTTATAATCTTAGTAAAATATACATTAAAAACTTCAAATTTACGTATGAATTATAATTGTATGTACATGAACATTTAATCTAATTTAAATTTGGATAAATTATACGTTAAATATATATTTGTTAACATCTTTATTAACTAATATTTTACAAAAAAAATATTACAAATTTTATAGAGAGAAAAAAAAAATAAGAGAAACAGCATTCATTGTTTACATTTATTGTTAACGATATAAATACGTGGACATTAATTTGTGAATAATTTTACATAATAATTTTATTGTCAATATAAACAGCGCGTTAAAAGATTTAATTTGCGTAGAATTCACTAAATAGCGTTTAAATGTCGAAACATATAGCCAAGCCTTTATATTTTGTAATTATTTAAATATTTCATTTACTAGGGTCTTTAAATACTTAATGGCTCTTAAAATTTCAGCGTTCCTTATTGAATTATATATTGTATAAAGAAATCTCGCGTGTATTTCGATCCTTAAACTTAAGCGACTATTTAAAATAACTTAACTAACAAGTTTTTTTGCCGCGTCGATCATTTACCGCTGTCAACTCGTAATGACGTAAGAAAATCTATGGAAGCAAGTTCATTCAGCTAAATTCATTCGAGTGGATTTTTTATTATGGAACGGGTCATTAGAAGCAAGAAGTCGACGAGCTTTAATGGCAAGGCGAGCATATACTTTTTCACCGAATCAACACTGCCGTTTCACATCAAGTTTGAAAAAGTAAATTATGTTAATATTTGTGAAATATAATGTCAGATAACGTAATGATATATATATATGTTACAGCAGTCCGAAGAAAAGTTATAAATTAATACGAGCTATTTAAATCACTAATTCACGCCATTTATTGACTGTCAAATAATAATTATTTAATAATTGTGTTCTCGAATGTCTCATTTAACATTCCTCTTAAATAATTGTTCGACGATAAATGTTTCAAAATTCTTCCACGAGATGAATTTCTTCAATTACAATGTTTCCTAACCGTCAACGAACATGATTTATATCTTCTATATATTCTATATAAAACAGCTTAATCAATCAATTCATAATGCAAATAATAATAATTTGCTATTGTTTTTTGTGACTTCTACTTTGTAAACAATTGAATATTATACAATGAATAACAAATAAAGCTAATTATATACATTACAATTTATTATGAAGTATTATTATTAAATAATTATTATGCACGTTTTAAAATTATTCCATATGATTACAACAATTTACCATATTATTATCTTAAGTTATTCTTTGTTCTTATCATCATTTATTATTTGCATGCCTCGGTAACTAATTCACGATACTGGATCCCTAATTCGTTCGCAAGATACCTCTCACATCAATACAAAGACTTTATTTAATTGATAAAAGACTTTGGATAATTAAATTAAATTAAAATTAAGACTTAATTTTACTTGTAAATTGAGTTGATTAACTCAAACTGGCCGCGGCCTGCGAAACAAAGATGCTGACGTTATTGCAAGTAACGATCATTGAAGAAATAATTACTGGTATAAGCCGAAGACTTTTTTTATTCTACATACGAAACAAATGAAATTTTCATCTGTAACTGGTTCGCCATAACTACTTCCTAACAAAACTACATAATGGCTAGATACGCCATAACTCATAACTGCGTAAAGCTACATATGAGCTTATTTGTATACTGTGTAATACAACGAATTAAAATATATTAAACTAACGTAATAATTGACTAAATTTTAGAAATAAAATACTTATTTAATCGCGTATCAATACGCAAATATATCAATAAAGCGAAAATTTGTAAAAGAAAAAAATGTAATAGGCTTAGTCAATCAATAATTAATACTCATTGAAGCTCGTATAATTTTTGAATTACATTGGTTTATCGTGGAATCCGAAAATATGTATAAAAGTGCATCATACGAAAAATTCCCCGTAAATTGGATCCCTAATGGTTAATGATACAAAATGATTAAGTAAATGATAATCATTCGATAAAATTCCATCACAGACTGAATAATGCTTTTTCTAATTCTTTGGATCAATGAATAGAATTATGCATTGTTTTCCATTGTGAACAAATTAACTGCCCGTGGAAAATGAGAAGTTTTCTACCTGCATATTTCTCTCTCTCTCTTTCAGGAAATAAATAAAGCCAGTGAATGACAATTCTAAACCATCTCTTTCTATGTGAAGCTTAGATGGGATTTCTTTTCGGTAATTTTGTAGGAAGCTGGAAGGTTGTGATTATAAGTGAATTAATCCACAAACATAAATTACACTTAGTTATAATGTGGCTTGTATGTGCGCCAAGAGTACCTTGAATTGACATAGACATACAATGGGTATCACTTTCTATCAAAAACTCCATCGATAAATAATCTGGTGAACAACGAAGCATAGAAATATTAATTCAAATGATGCAGATACGACGTTTCACCGTGAATAAACCTTTGTTAATAAATTAAGTTTGTCGTTAGATTCGTAAATATTATGATATCAATTGCTGTAAATAAGGATTTAGCAAGTAGTGATCTACGTGACTTGCATACTTATCTTAATATACATTGTCCCTCTTAATTAATAATACAACGACTGAAATGATAAATCCACAAAGTCATCGTCTAATTGACATATCTCACGAGAACAAGAATACATTCTAATATTCTGATTAATACAATTATAAATAGTTGGCATATCTTTGTTACATTTAATGTCAAGAGTAATTTCATTAACCGAGAATTCGGGTTTTGACGGATAAAAATACTTTTCAAACAATATTCTTCGTTCGAAGCACGTGATCTGTCATCTGAGGTTACATCTTCTAATAATAGAGTGAAATCATATTTAATTCATAATGTCGATATATTGTCCGTTTTATCTGTAAGATTTGAAAGTAATTGCAACGTCAGATTTATTCATAGGTTGACAAACTTTGTGAGTTGAGAAACTTAAAAAAAAAGGCGCTTTATTATAATTCTGCTTATTATTACTAGAAGTAGAAGTTAATCAGTTTGGAGAAAAATACTAATTGCTAACTGTCTTTACAAATGGAACTATTTTCCTCGTATTCGAGGGCAATTTCAAGTCTAAATTCGAGATGAGAAGCACAGCGATAAAAATGCTTAAGCGACAAAAACGAAAATAGCATCAAATACTTCAGCTCGGTATTTCCAAATGATTGCTAAAAGTATTGCAAATGATATATTCTCGGCCCACTCAAGCCTTAACTCGCTCAAGCAGTCATAAGAATATTATTACAAACTATTACAATGTTGTTAATAAAAGAAATTTCCATATTAATATAAATAACGACACTCGGTTCTTTCAATATGCAGAAGAGACTGTGCAGTTGGTATTGCAGATGTAATTTTCTCAATCAGAACTCTCATTGTAATTTCAAAGATCAGATTTGGAAATTGCGTGCAATTAACTTTAATTAATCTCAATACGACAGCTTAGATATTCTCAAAGATCACACGTTTTGGTTTCAGCCGCCTCATTAATAACAGATAGATAAATCTACATTAAAACATCGATTCTTTATTATTTAGCAAAATAATTACCAAACATTGTATCCTAAAATTATTCTTCTGAGAATTACTCAGAAAGAAGGGAATTATTCGAGGTGAAAATGTGAGAACAATTTCCTTTAAATTGGCCACGTTATGTCAATTTAAATATTAAAATATCGTGTTCAAATAGCCTTATAAACCTCAGATAAATAGTTATACTTTAGGTCGGGCTGAGCAATCGAGCAGAGACACACAAAGGAACAATTAAAGTAAATCGCGATACTTGTTTAAGTTGCATTTAAGCTTGGAACTAGTTTAAATGAAACGAAGTCGTGTCATTTCATCTAATCGCAGTATAAGAATATCGATGAGTGGCAATGAGTTTGATCAGCCGGTTGAGCTGTAACTCGTGCTCACAAAAAAAACTCACTGCAAACTACAGAAATCACAATATTCGCAAAAGTTACGGATATGCCAGCCATTTGCTGATTGCTGATAGAGAGGATGTAAAGTAAGAAAGAAAAAAAAAAGAGGACCTACCGGACGTATTATTTTATCTACGCGACACGTAATAGTTTCGGCCATTAAAGATGCAAGAGCATAGAACACAGAGCCTATAGTTTTTAAAATTTTAAAGAAGCTTTCCTGTCGTGCATATTGTAGTTCTGCGGCAAAGACTGGCGTGATAACACACGGGAGTTTTAATATTTTATATTCTGCGGTTTTGCTTTCCCCGAGAATACTAAATAGAATGCAAAAAATTTACTATTTGTCGTCGTTCGCGTTTGTGGACAACTTTTTTTAAGTAAATATTGCAAATGGATAAGTAGTAAATATTGTGTTTACTGATGATTGATGCCGATAGTAAGAGTTGGGTTAAGGTTGGAATTTGTTTTGAATAAAATGAATTGCCAAGGAAATGACAGGTTTTGAGAAACCATAATATATATATTCATTGGAAAAATTTCGAGAAAAATATATCAGATAGTTTAGCATAATTCAGTAATTAAAAATATTCACTCAGAGTTCCAAATTGTCTGCTTTCAAGGCATTTACGATATATATTTAAATATAACATTTTATTCGAGAATTTTCATTATACAATTATATTCAATTAATTTAAATACTAATATTTATTAATTCGCAATTTTTCGTCTGACTTTATCCAAATGAACATTGTATTTATGCTCTAAAACAATAAATAATGGTAACTATATAATTACATCAAGAAGAAAACAATATCACATTTCAATGATAATATTAAAATATAAAATATTTACAATTACATTGAAAAAATTAACTTTTAATGATAAAGCTTACTCTTGATAATTCGTTTTTGAACATTAAGATGTCTAAAGCATGCAAATACTCTTTTTAATTTTGTAGCGATTAATGTAAATTTAGATTCAGAAAATATTCAGAAAATATGCAACTAAGAATAAATAATTATTATAATAAATTTCGATGAACATCCAAAAACTTTTAAAAATAGAATGAAAAATATTTGGAAATATTTATACTTTGATAAAGAGCAGAGAATATTATGTATCGATTGATATTTTCATAAATCATCAGTTGCTGTTGTAACATAATTACATTGCATGCGAAAGTTCCTGTTTTTAGTTAATAACATGTTTAGTTACGTAATGACTATTCTCTAGGTGATCGTGATCCTATTAATTTTTTATAGTGTTTATATGTAAGTCTATGTAAGTTAAGAAGTCTCGAGTAGGAAAATGGACTAATGGATTGAAAAAATTAGTATATATATTGTATTTTTATTCATGGTATTTCATATACAGTATATATTTATATACATAGATTTATAAATTGGAATATAGAATGATATTGTAAATTCAGCCTACGAACTCGGCATAAATTTCGTATATTATTTCAACTTTGCACGTTTTAACACATACACGCGCGCACGCACGCACACACGCACACGCATTCACGTATGCATGATTATATTATATAAAAATGATTATATCTATTATATAAGATGAAAATTGACTAAAAACTACTTATTTATATATTTAAGATAATTTGACTGAAAATCATGCATAGAATTATGAGTTTCTATTTAAATAATTAGAAATTTATAAATTTCGTAATATTTATGAATTTTATACTTGTACTTCTTGAATACGTATTTTTTAAATAGAAATGTACGATTAAATTCATTTTAAGAAACTACTAGGAGCTGGAAAAATAATACCATTTTTATATTATTGATGCTGAACTCTTAATAAGATAATGTTATATAATAAATACAAGAGCTATTATACTGCCAATATGATTTTTTAATATTTTTATTATTAAAAAAATTATTTTAATAAAGAAAATAATATTAGTATTTCACGATGAAAATTAATAATTAATTTTGTTTTAAAGAATAATATGAAAATGTTCATTTTGCATTCTATACTAAATCTCTCTCTCTCTCTCTCTCTCTCTCTCTCTCTCTCTCTCGCGCTTACTATATTGAATTATCTGATTGAGCTTATTTATATGTATATATATATATATTCGTTTTCTGTTTCTGACTATTTCTGCCTATTTTAGATTTTTTTGTTCTTTACTTTTGAAGCTCCTATGTTAAATGACTGGCTGTTTGTGTTATTACACGTTGAAATTATTGAAAAATATATTATGTCTGTTAAGATAAAAAATATCGTAATATAATAAATATTAACAACGTTAATAATGCACTAATTAGCACTGGCTCTTATATATATTTTCGCAATGGTATGTGAAAAATGTGCAACGTTGATTAAAAATCTTATGAAACCTTATAAAAATAGATTTAAAGAAGCAAATGAATAAAATGATATTTTAAAGTTTTTGACTTCTTAAAAAATAAGTATATTTAATTGGATGTAAAGCAAACATTTTGTCTATAAAATAGTACATAAATGATTAAATAACTTTGAATGTTATTTCCTTTAGTATTCTCATTGAGAAGCAGTATGACCGATAAATATTAATGTTGCAGTTTTATTAACACTTTTACCTATTTATTGCTGAATACATAACAGTGGTACAGGAAATTAGTAAAGTGCTTAATTGAAAGCTTATTCGGCATTATATCCTCGGTGTCACATATATATATAAATATATGTATATATAAATGTGTGTTAGGCCATTGAAATACGAACACTATAAAACATTGAGAATACACAAATTGAATAATAAAGTTATTCGGAAGTCAAATGACGTTCATTCTAGCCGGACTTGAAATGACATAATGTCTATTTAATTTTCTTACCTTAACACTCTTAATAGCATAAATTACATTGAGCAATAAAATCAATTATAATAATTTACATAATTATTGTGCGGATCTATTAATATTTGCTCAGAATGAATCACTTACTTAACCGCCGGGCAACGAATAATTTGTACGTGATATAATATAGCTTTTAAATAAAGAAATACGTAATTTATTGTTCGCAGACTCGATGATTTATTAATATCCACTGACAAAACCATGGACGTAACGACATGATATAGGAGGCACATCGCGGTTAATTATATCAAACGAACTTAATGCGTACTCGAGGGAACGGCCCAGCGAATATTCCATTTCACTCATGTGGGAGCGAGATTTTTTCATAAAATTACCAAGGGCCCCCCCCTCAAAGGGCTTTTTCCCCCTAAAGGAGGAAATTTATGTTAAAAAATCACGGCACTCGCTATGATTCATTGCATTCGGCCGCAAATATGAATATTTTTATTGCCATTTTATGACAAGAGGCTTGAAATTATTACTGCGGTCTTCGCCTATTGATACTAGAGATGTATTATTCACTTTTTCACTCGCCACTAAATTAAATCAGTACTTTAATCTAAATTAATTAATCTAAATTAGATTAAATTAAAACAAAAAAGCGGCTTAAAGTATTGAAACACGGATTGCATTTATTATATTATAATTCCTTTAATATATTACTTAGTAATGCCACAATCGACATTATTTCTCTTGTAAAAGTGAATATATTTTCCTTATTTGTAAAGTATAAATTTAATAAATTAAGAAATCATTACCAATATAATTCAAATGTCATAAAAAAGTTCTAATTGCAATTTTCACAATAATGTATATTATCAAATATTTTGCGTCGCAAACAAATATTGCGATTCCGCAAAGCATACTTAAAATAATAAAAATACTCCTCTAATGCTCTGACGTTATTGAGTAATTTTCGTTTTCTAATTGGATCCCAAGAAATATCATATCTTGAAAGATCATATAATATATAAATATACTCAAGAAATGCAACATAATCTTTATTGTAATAGGATCAAATTATGTCACCAGTCAATGATGCGATAAATTACAAGAGACACGCTGTAATAGTTAATCCTCTCTCTCTCTCCATAAACAATAATTGCGATGCATATTTTCAGTATACAATATTTTAATAATGAACTTTGCATTAAGCTATTTAGCCGGAAATATTGATGCTTAGACTATTGAAATCATTCGTCATCGCACACGATCCTCGCCAGACTTTGTACTTGGCTTGACGCACTTTACTAAGTTTATCGATAAGCCGAGAAGATGCACGCGAGACTCCTTGTTCGAGCATAAACTGATAAATAATTTACACTGAAATCTTGACTCGATCGGATAATGCGCTGCTCGAGCTCATAGAAATGCTGCCAAAGCCGCCACTTTTTGCATTTCTCCGCGGGATCAATCGCGCTTCCCATAGATCACCGATTTATGTAAGCTCGACGCCGAGACGAAAAGGTCGACTGGCATTTCTTTCTTCCACGATTGCGCAAACACAATCATTAAAGTCACCTGGATTGCGACGTCCCGGCAGTCACTGGGCGCAAGCCGTTCCCCACCTTCCCATCGAGGAGACATAATAAATCCCCCCCCCCGAGCACCCACCCAACACCATCCCTACTTGTTCCCGGGAAGGAGTGCGCGTGCGTACGTCATAATTCACTGCCTCGGAATGATTCATGCGAGGCGTAATGAAGTTTCATTGCCCTCGCTTTTCAGGACGTCTTATTCGCCGGAATTTCGGATGATGTGGCACCGAGATTTTCAGCACTGAAACCAAGAATGAACGCCAATTTGAAACAAAAGGGAATCTTTAGGTAATTGAAGAGATAGTTGATATATTAATATATTTTTCCGATAGTTTGGAAGTGCTGGTGCAAAGGGTCTCGCGAGCTGCTCGGATTTACTTATATTTAGAATGGGAAATACTTGTCATTTGTAGTGTGTTTAGAAGACTACAAGCATGGGTATCGGAACTTATTTTAAAATAATGATGTTCTGTGGAAAGTGTATTGGTTGGTGGAAGAATGGTATTCAAATGTAATCAGCGAGTATATTCTTAAATGTATTATTCGAGACGCCGAGTCGTAAATGAAATAGAGGTGACGATTAAGTAAAATATCTGTTGAAACGAGAATTAATGGGAAGATATTAGATTCAAATATGATTTCCTAATTATTTCACAATTTCACATTATTTTTGTTTACGAAATAAATTATTTTCTTTAATTAAGATTGGACGAAATATTTTTCCTCCACGACCATTATTTATATTTAGATTATTCACACATATATATATATATATTTGTTGGGTGTCTTGAAATGTAATAATATCGTATGCTTCGTAAGTGTGATAAAGGTGGAAGAGAAGGTGCGTGACATTCAAATTATCATCGTAATATTTGACGAGAATTTGCTAAAAGTGTTTGGCCTATCTTTAGGTCCCAAGCAAAGTCAAGATCTTATATATTTGGCAGGTAACGCAATGTTTTTATTCAACTGAATCTTGGTAATTTAACTTCTCGTGTCCGACGATTATGGGCATTGAAGTGTTTCTAGGCTTTTTGAAAGAATTCAAATTATTTTTCTCGATTGTCATTTCGAATGAAACTTGGGTAAAATTTCAAATATTTATCGCGCGCTATTTCACGACAATCAGGCATATTTCCACGAATGAAAAATCCAATGAAATGAAATGAAATAGAGACATGAGTGATAGCTTACGCAATTAAATGAGGCGTTTGAACAATATTTCATAAATAAAATTCAATTCAATTTAACGTTTTATATTATGTAAGGCTCAATCTACATATCTCCGTAAAATAGCGTCGTTTATCTATAAAAATTCATTTTCAAGTGACAAATGGGGAAAATTTCTCGAGACTTTTCCAAGCCTCTATATTTGAATTCAAAATTGACGCGGATTTATTAAAATCTTTCGAATATTCAGATACATTATCTCACTTCTAATACTAATGAAGCATCCAGCGTATAAAGTGAGTGAAGCGATATTTCTTGGAATTCCGCGATATGTAAACCATAGCTATTACATAAAGTAAAACTTAATTTTTATTATTGTGAATAATTATTTTAAGAAGTTGTGCATGGAATTCGTCATATTTGCATGATTTCTATTCGGCATTTTGTCATAAATCAATCGAAAAAGTGTGCTAAGTGTATGTAATTATCTTGAACGAACATATATATTTTTATGTAACGTGATCTTTAAGAATTTTGACTTTTTACACGTTACTTGGCTCAACTAATGTGCAGTATCATGTACTACAAAATTCCAATATTGATGTGTAATAAAAAAAAGGAAAAAAAAACTTGCTAGTCATTACTAATGCATTAATGTCGATAATATATTTTGCTGTGAAATAATTAGAATTATAAGCGAATCGACAACTATTGATTCTTTTCTTCCTCGTGCGGCAATTCTTCTAATGGGAATAAAAGGAATTTCATTTTCTTTCTTAAATTCCGCTTTGATACTCCCTATAGGCATCCAATGGCATCTAAAAACATTGAAAAGCATTGTTTAAAAGAAGAAAAAAGGGGGGGGTATGCAAAATATTGTAAAGTTGTATAAAAAGTGCGTAATGTGCGTGATATTTTCGCCATAAGCAAACTCTCTACTTGTAAAAGAGAGAAAAAGATCGCCTGTATAAAATCGAAAGCGTGTACAAATCCTCTGCTCCTGGACGTTTTCGGAAGTGAAGAAATCTTGACGTAACACTAGAAGTGTAATGACGAAATCGCATGTCGCGCTCGGTATTGAATTTAAACGTGCGCTTTCTGCTTTTTCATATTGTCTCTTCGTGCATTTACAAGTCCCGACTTGATGTCGAGGCTGTTCTTTTCTAATAATCTGACTTCCCGAAGAATTAAAGAGCAGTTGTATAGAAATTTCTCTTTGCTTAGAAGCTGGAACTGCTTACTAATTTCAGACAGACAATTCCACTCGAAATTAAAGGATCTCGCTGCATTATTCGCATTTTTAATCATCAATTTGCATTCAGATGATGTTGCTTTCAATATAAATCCATCCATTCCTAAATAATAAATGCATAAATAATCCTAAATCTATAAAACGAGTGCTAATATGATATGATATATATTAGCTAATGATTAGGGAATAATGTATTTTACTCCAATTTCGAGCGTTTTTATTGAAATTAAACGTAAATTTTGATCAAAATTTGTAAATACATTTCCGTTTCTACGCGCATAAATTATATAATTTGGAATTTGTTGAGTAAGCTAGTTGAAATTGCTCATTAGGATTATCTTATAGATTTTGATAAGAATTTAGTGAAATAAAAACACGTTGATTATCAAGTGAAATCAATCATAGAATATCGTAAGTCTCCACTAATAAATATTCTACTTTGCTGTATAATAATTATATATAAAAGGTATTTTTCAAATGAGAATAGGAAAAATTTATTATAAAATAAAATCTCTTGCGATAATGTGGACGATAAAATACATTTCCATAGAATAATACCAAATCGTCTACAGAATTTATTAAAATTTATTGCCTCTTAATCTTTCTCTCTCTCTCTCTTTCTCTTCACACAGTAATATACACTTTCTATTGCTATTTATTTATTTATTTCTGGCTATATCATCACTTTCAAAATGCTCTAGTTCGAATTTTTTCAGACGCTTTTATACTTTCACTCCTTGACAATTCGTTATTATAGCTCATAATTATTCATTTACTTTGTAAAGTGCAATACTCTTAAAACACATTACGTAAATTAACATTAGTATGCATTTTCTATTGTTTATAAATATATTTTTAACAATATTACAACATTATGTAGTTTAGAATGTGACTAAATAATTGGAAAATTAATTGTCTAGCCAGGATATATAAAACCTGATGCGGTATTACGTAAGAAATATTTGCGAAATTTTTATGTATTTTGAAGAGAATTTTACAATGTCTTTATAATGTCGTATCGCGCACATTATAATAAATGAAGCGTAAGGGGCCAAACGATTTATTTATAAATAGTGAACATTATGTTTGGCTCTTGGGATCTTATGAAACGGCGCTTATTATCTTTTCAACGCAACGAAATCTAAGATCGCACGGCACAAATGTTTGTACATACCTTACCCACCAACACATCGTCACATATCAATTGATTAATTCTCTCTCCCTCCCCACCCTACATAACCATTAATTAACGAGGCCAATTAATGCCATAAGCCGTCTTGTAAAGAATATTCTTTTGAAATTTAAATGTTTCGTTGAGAATGAAGAGCAGTTAGTCAGGCCAGCTGCCACATTAATGAAAATGTGGAGCGTCGAGGCGCAAGTGGATAATTAAAAAGGCTTACGCTCGACGTTGATCAAGATTCTCCAAGCGAATTCTTACCTCTTCGACAATGTTCTATTTCAATTCGGCAACAATTAACAACGATGAAAAAACGAGGAGAGCAATGGGCGGCGGCGGTATGGGGTGGGACGGGTGGGACGGGACGGGGTGGGACGAGGGGGGAGGAGGAGGGCGAGATCAAAGACAGCGTTAAAAATGGAACCTGGCAGCCAGAAAAGCCGGTCGGTCGCGCAAAATTGCCATTACGTGCGCGAGCGTTTCTCAGTTTCGCGGATCGATGGGCCTCCCGAGCGCAAGAATGTAATTGGCTTGTTGCAATCGAGGTCCCGGGCGTTACCTCGCTTTCAGCCATTTGCATAATCGACGGCCGCGATTGTCGTAATAATTCTCCCATTTCGTTTTATTACGGCACTGCCTCTCGTCGTCTGCACTTCCAAACGGTTATTTTGCCTCATCTAGCCCCTGGATCCTCGGATTTTTCAAGAAGCTTACAGCCCTCCACTATTTCCATACGCGCACACACACCCACATATGTTTGTTTGTTTGTTTGTTTAGTCACAGTTTTATTATAAATATTCGTTTTACTATGAACCTAATAAACATAATATTAATACCTCGTTTTAGTTTTTGTTGCCTATCATAAATAAATATTGTTATTCTTATTCGGAATGGAGCACTTATTATTTGCTATATTATCTATATTATAGAGCATTGAGTAAAGCTGAAAATTTCACAATTTATTGCCCATCTTTTGTAATTTTGAAATCTCAGTTTGTCACAATCTTGAACATTGAAGAAGATATTTGAAAAATATCTTTTGTTTAATACCCCATGGATAATTAAAAATATACAATTAACATTTGCTTCGCATTATAATCTTGCATACAATCACATATATAGTATACTTTTTTTTATTTTTTTGTTGTTGTTGGTTTTTTTAGTGCAATAAAAATATTATTTATTTAAAGATATATTCAAGATTCGCATTAATAAAATTGGAATGAACTTTTGCCTCGTTTGTCGTCAAATTAATACAATAATATTATCAATATTGATAAAAATACCAAAAAAAAAGAAAAAAAGTATTATGATTAGTGTATGTCGGATGTATATACAAATTGAACAACAGAATAATGAAAACAAGTGTTCGTGACCAATTTGTTCAATGTTTTTTTCAACGTTAGCTTATGTAGTGAAAAATAGTATATGTAAAACAGTGAAACAAAAAATATAAAATGTAGGTGGTGACGCACAAATATGTGTGTGTGTGTGTGTGTGTATAAAAACGGGGTTTGGAATAAATCAAAATAGCCATGGTCGCATTGGAAGATTTAAAAAGAAATCGTAGTTATGGCTGTTTCAACTGTGCATCAGAAGATTTATGATCATTTTTCCATTCCACCATGCTCCAAGTCATATTGTTTTACTTTTTCAAGTCCGAATCAATTAATATTTCAGACCCTGGCCATTCTGTTGTTGCAAAATGTTATGTCCCATCGTTTCCTTAATCCATTACGTCTAAATTGTTGTAGCACTTTATAATAGTATTGGTACAAGCAGTTTTTCTGTTTAAATATCAAAATATCAAAAATATCAAGTTTCCAGAGAGCTTCTCACGTTTATACGGTTTTTTATATTCAAGAATTTTCTTAAAGGAGCACATTTTCAAAATCTGTTTTCTAAGTATATGGAGTTCGTGTAATATTAAAGCGCTAATTTCTCCAACAGTTTTTCAATCCTTCCTGACGACAGCGTAAATTATGATATGCAAATTCCATCTTTATGTAATATATTATTTTTTTAAAAAAATTATACTAAATTTCCGAGGCTTACATAAGTTATGTAAATACGTAGATCTACATTTAGAAATATAAAAATGGTAATTGCGTGTATGTTCATATGAATTTAATTACGTTTATCGTAATGAACTTCTATGCCGACACAAAGAATGTTGTTTATACGATTCTTTTTCATACAATTAATAATTAAGGAAAATTTTATACAAGTACTGAGATATTAAATTATAAATCTTGGTATTTGATAGAATATCAATAATAGATAAAGTAATTGACCATTGCGAGCTTTAATATTTCACTGACAAATTTATGTAAAGTATATACGATTTTTTCCGCATTCTAACAAATGAAATTA
The DNA here is from genome assembly GCA_030522565.1 of Ceratosolen corneri. Taxonomy (NCBI): domain Eukaryota; kingdom Metazoa; phylum Arthropoda; class Insecta; order Hymenoptera; family Agaonidae; genus Ceratosolen; species Ceratosolen corneri. The sequence goes on along the minus strand of JAPYYT010000079.1, from coordinate 71,462 downwards.
TATTTTTTATCGGTTTTTGCACAATTTAATGACATTACTATAGTATTTATTCTATAAAATTTATTGTTTGAATTAATTCGTTAGCTAAATATTATTGATCTTGATATTATCATTCATTGCATCGACATAAGAATGAAAAATACCTTTATAATTGCATTTTTCAGCATAAATATCTGCATAAACTTATATGCACATACGAATTGATTTTGTTTCATAATTAAAAAAATATAATATTAAGGGTATTATTGGCAGTTTAAATAAATGATCTCGATACATTTTGACAATAAAACAATATGTTTTTGATACTTTTTATTATATAATGCCATTTCATTGAAGTAATTTAGTATGAGGAATAAGTTATATCCAAGTCTAGTGATTCGGTATAAAAAATAATGCAATTTACTTACGATTATCCGACAGAGGTTCTGCTTTCAAAAACTTGTATGTTTGACTTTTTTTTTTGCAAAATAGTTAAATTATAGTTTCCATTCATTCTCATCGTTACAAGAAGTGCGCGAGAGATTCAATAAAATAATATTAGCTTACAGCGAAAACCGAATGAATTATTACCGACTTACTTTGTTTTCAAAGAAGTTAACGAACGTAATTTTTCAAATCCTCTACGCAGTTGACAACTTGTCGTACTTCTTATAGCTTAAAATATCCTTAAACTTTCATTTTTCAATCACTCTTCTTAAAACTATTTCAATTATTCAAAATTATCTATGTATAATACATGTATATAATTTTAATTGTGCATTTCATTAATTAGTATATATTATAAATTGGATTATTATATTAAATAATATCACTGGTCATTATTTTTATTGGCATCCATTGCGATATTAATATTCATATACCAATGGAATAAAAGCAATTCCATCCCAATTAATCACCAAGTACTCTTTTCGAACAATACATTTCCTCGAAGTACTTGATATATTAGAGTTAAACTTAGATTTCTATTTAATTCTTAGAAATCGTATTCAAATTGAAATTTAATTATGTGTTTAAAAGAGAAAAAAAAAATTTTTGTTACAACTGTAATATTAAAGTCCAATAACTGTTGATTCATTAATTTATTGCTTATTTCTTTGGTGACATTTAATATAATGTTTAATTAGAACATTTATATTTACAACTTTAACGTATATGCATTATTAAACTTTTTAAATAATTATTATGTTTTATCTATAATAAATACCATTGCATTAAAGTATAAATGAACTATGAATGCGTTGTAAACGCACTATGCGGCAATTTCATTGTAATTTACATAAAGTCCGTGTGTCTTATATGCATATAAACTGTAATGTCGATAAACAATTATTATAATTACTTGATTAGAACGAAATAAAAATTTTACAAATATCTAACTAGATACGCAAACAAAATTTAATAATAAATATTTTAGTATAATATAACCAAAGAATTCATTAATAAACAATCTTATAAATAGATATTCATTGTTATCTAAATAGTATTCAATAATTGAAATAAATGAAAATTATTCAATTTATCTGTGAAATGACCAATAAATGTAAATAATTTTTTTAAGTATTACGTCATCATTATCGTAATTATCGCCATCAAATTATGATATATTTACTATTTCCACTATTTAATTAATTTTAACATAAATATATATATATATATATATATATATATATATATATATTGCCTTCTAATATGTTAACTTCCTTTTTACCTTCGTTATATGCATTATTGTCAAAGGGCAATAAAATGTAAAATAAATGTGCTTTTAATATTGGATAATATTTATTATGGTTCCCAGCGATTTTATGCATTTTGTTACACATAATTATATGCTGAGAAATTGAGTGAAAAGGAATATTACTTTTATTTTTGAAAAATAATCCGAGGCATAGAAAATATCGATAAACAACTTCATGATTATAAGCATAATAATGCTTTTGCAATTTAAATAAGGTTAGATTCAATATATATACGCATCTATTTACAGATTAATGATATTTCTTTGCTGATCTACTATTGTATTGTAGAATGATCATATTTATTATTTACTTTTGAATAATTTGAAGAAAAAATTCATTTCTGAATTAATAATAAAAAGCATAGTTTGAGAGCGAAATTTCGAATTATGTATATCGTGTGAATTTAATCAATTGTATAATTATAAATATTTTCCTATTATAATGCATTTCACCAAACCTTCTTCTTAAGAATAAGTACACTTTATATAAAATTTGTCCAATATTTTTTTTAGGTATGTTAATTTAATTATTCTAAACTAAACGTTTTTTTTTACAAAATACTCCGTATGTCCTCATATACTTAAATATCCGGAATTTATAGTGAGTAAAATATTTTGCTTCATAAGTTCTTATATAATATATATTTTATAATTTTTTTTTCACGTTAGTATTTAGAAATTATATAAGATTATATTGAGATATTGTAATGACACTCTAACTATTTCAGGATGTCTTTTTGTATGCTAATGTTTATTCATAACGGTGCAATAAGCAAGGAATTATTGTAACCAAGATTTTCCATTACTCACGGAATATTCTTGCGTAATGTCGAAAATTAAGGAAACTTACAAAAATGACTTAATTTTCATAAAAACGAAACTTTAACACAAATCTATCCTAAGCGGTGTTGGTGTATTATCAAAATTCGCAATTACCACAACTCTGTATAGCTATTTCTTCTATAATTTGCATAATTATTTACTACAGAGTATTATTTCTAATTAGCCTTTTTACAAACGCATTCTACTAAATTAATAAATTAATAAATACTTAATAAAATCAAGGAGGATTGTAAATGCATCGATTTCATGAAACTTTTTTGATAAATTGAATTTATGAAATCGAACGATGTTTTCATTTAGAAAAATCACATTTTCCAAGAGTTTGTGAAATTAGTGTATAGAAATAATTACGAAATTAAGACCAAGAACTAAGAAAAAAACTAAGAAATAATTTTAATAATTACGATTACATTCGATTTTGTGTGTAATTATGGATAAACTTGACTTGGCACGTTAAACTAATCATATTGGCAATTATTTAAATGGAAAATGAAGTTATCAAAGAATAAATTAATAAAATATTTACAAATAGTTAAAGCGCCTTGAAGCAATATTTATGGAAAAATATTATAGAGGTAACTTAAAGAATTGAAGAAATTCAGTTGTAATGGATTTTTTGGTAGCGAAAATCATAGTTGAAATGAAAAGCAACAATGAAAATAGAAAGGAATTCTATTGGCAAATAGAGGCATAAGTTGCGAACTTAATAATTCAGTTGGAAAAATTCAAGGCGGGTGAAAAATATTTGACTATGAGAAAAAATTGTGTTTAGACGTTCAATATTTGAATACTCGAGCATTGGGACATTTGAATTGCAATTTAAATTCATCAATTGCCCGAAGTTCTTTGCGCAATAAAACAATTCACTTACTTTATTTAAAATAATCCGCAGAATTTAGCTCGTCTTATTTCTAATAATATAGATGCCGATGAAACAAAAATGTAAAATTAGACAATAATTTTGCTTCCACGAAAAAGAAACTGTTTCGACAAGCATTGAGGAGACACAGTTAACATCTCCTCACATAATTATTCGGCTACAATATGAAATACGAAATACAGTCTATTTTAACGCAATGCCTCTCATTAAATTCAAAAAAAAAGCACACCACCCCAAATTAATAATAATGATTCTTCGTTTGATTAAACTACAATAAATCTAATGGCAATCAAAACGCCCAAAGATCTCGATTAAAGATGGCCGAGTGCAATTAGTTTGCAATTAGTTTGTCAAGGTAGCTGTGAATTACGCCAATTATAATGCTAATCTGCGTGTCCCTATGACACTCGCAATACCAAAATCTACCATAACAAGTGTAGGAAAAGTTATTATAGAGTCAAAAATAAATATTAAAAATTCTATTTCTATCCTACGTATTTACTAGAATATGTTGACTAGAGAGATTTATTGTATACGCTTGAATTAGATGCGAGTGGAGGGAAAGAGAGCAGTCGTTTGAAATTTCTTTTTGAATAAAAATCATATATTAATAATTTCCTGGCATGATCATTTCGTGAAAATTCCGAGACGTTAAATAATTAAATAACTACATGAACCGCCGCAGAGGTTGATTGTGCTCTTCTTATTTGCAAGATTTTCTATATAAAGTATAATAATTCCAATGCTCATCGGCCATGATAATCCGGAATATGATATTCGTTGAAGCCTCACAATACCAATTTACCAATTAATATGTCGCCTACAATGACATAATATAACAATAAGGCCAATTGTATATCAAATTCTCAATCTCACTACTAAAAGTAATTATTATAATTTGAGGTATGTTTTATCGTCAGATAGTGCACGATTTATCATAATCAAACAGCTCTGGACGAAAACTGCTGACTTACTTTCATCTGGCAGTGCGCGCATAATTGGGTGGAATTTGGCTAATTTACAATGCCGTTATAATGCAACGAGTAATCGCAGTAATAATAGAAGGGAGCACGCAAAATTTGTTGCAGCCCGCCTATCAAATGAGAAGGCGATAATACGAAAAAGCATTTCACTCCTCGGTATCACAACTCCTGCCCTCTTTGCCCAAAAGCCAAATCGCGCAGTGTCCGCCTATTTCCCAGCCAATCAACGCAAATATTAAACCGAAGCCAGATCGATCGTTAGGTTACGCGCTACGCACAAAGCCGGCCAAACTCCCACCAAAAATTTCCGCTCCCAAACGCCCCATCCAAAGCCCAAGGACCCGACTCGGCTCAAGCGATCGGCTAATAATCTCGAAGATCACTACGCACTCTCCTCGCCATCGCCACCACCACCACCATCGCCACCGCCTCACCGCCACCATTTCTTATTATAGAATCCGGGGAGGCATGAATCAAGATCAACGCGCCACGACGCCGACGCTACGTCGCCACGTGGCGAAGCAAATTCCACGGCACTCGCGCTTATGATGTTAAAGCGAAGCGATTGCAGGAGCTGCGAGCGACTCGCTCGACTAATCTCGCACAATGACGCCGCTGATGCGTATGACGAATTTAGCCGGCGTTTTCGCTACTCCCTTTGTCCCCCTGATGGAGCCATTTACTTTTCAATTACCGAGCGCGAGATTAATCGCGCCCGCGATACTCACTTTATCAAGAGCTGATAATTTTGACGTTTCGCTCGATTTTGTTTAATTAAAATTCAAGAGGGACTGGCTGGCTGGTGGGGGTTGTGCCGTGTGAATTTCACTGCCAATCGATCGCAAGGGCATCGGCAGTGATTTGCTGTCATTCGAGTAATTCTTTGAATTAGTTTGATGGGGATTGGCAAAGGTGAAGATTGGATGGCGATTGCGATTGGAGGCATTGGTACGGTGATTGGGTGATGGCTGACTTTATTACTGACGGAATAGATTACACGGGGGGGAACAAGTTGAATCGACGAGTCCAGAAATCACGAGGAATTACTATAAATGTCAATGCTCTAATGAATAATGAGTTGGTAGCGTATTGTGAAATGAGCCAGCTCATTGACTGGTAAAGCTAAGCTACGCAAGTTCATTATAAATATTTATTATTATAATACACTATGTAATGTGTTTAATAATTGTGGAGGTTAAATTCACGGGAAAAGCTTGTAGAATTGCGAATGCTCACCACTACAATAGAGCGTCAGATATTTATTGGCCGATTAAACAGTTTGAATAAATACTTTTATGAGATTGGATGGTCTTGGTCGGCAAATTGTTGAAGCGAACTTTAAACGAGCAATGTGTTACAATTATTGGCTATCGGTGGATAATGCCACATAATAGTTAATGTGAGTTAGTATATTGAAATTAACGGAGAGTGCGTGCAAAGTTTAGCTTACGCAACGAGCTCTCAATTATGAATTCCCATTTAGTTTATGATGGAAAGCTATAGTTACGGCCCGAGCTTTTATATTTTCTATAAATATATATAGCTAATGCCGTTGTTTGTACTAAATATTCGATGACGAAATATTAAGAAACAAATTAGCCGTGTGTCGTTTTTACACGTGACGCAAAGAATTGCATAAGTGTCTTTAAACAATGCATTAAAGTACGAATAAAATACAATTGTGCGCCGGCCGTTTGAACGATTAAGGTGTCGAGAATATAACAATTACAGATTTGCTAATGATTTCGAAATATTTATTTATTGCTTCGTACCGAGGCAAAAACTTGCCGCCTTATTAATGATCGATATGCCGTAATATTATAATGCGACGAATGTTTCTTCAACAAATAAAATAATCCCACAATCGCTTGCTTTCGTTGTTGTATACTCTTGGCGAAATTATCTCTCGCTAAATGTTAGCTGTCATTAGTGGCCTCAACTTTTTTTCCAAGCCATATAAATATTACGTAAAGGGCATTAAATATATATATGTAAAGGATATTGGCGCACACGACCATCATGAATTTCCACTGGATTCATCAAACAATCCCGATGATTAAAAATCTCTCTCTCTCTCAATTATCCCCTTTAAGTATTGATAATGGCAGTCGTTGGGCTTCTCGCTCTTAGTCGAGAGGGACGTGAAAAGTCACCTCCCCAATGCTAAACTGGAGTACGGAGCATCTCAAACGACCAATTCCATAATCGAATTGAAATTACGATTGATAAATTGCAAGAGTCACAAGTGGCGACACTTTTTCATCTCCATTCACAATGCCTATGGGTGCATTCTAGTTTATGGGCTAAAAATACTCTGTCGATCCCCGGCATTAATCCGTAAGGCGGCGAAAGCCATTTCGACAAAATCACTCGGAAATAGAATGCGTATGCGTTGTTATTTTGCCATTAACGCCTGTCACCCTCGATCCCTATAAATGTCCACTTCTATGCACGAAATTCCGAAATCGAAGCTAAAGAGTCGAAGGCCCGTGTAATAAGATCAAGAAGCCAAGATCTCCCGGTCATTATTCGCGCATCGAGGCGCAGCAAAAAGTCGCGAAACTCTTGCAACACGAGAGAGCGACGTTTGCGTATAATAAAGGCGACACGCAGCTTAGTGCGTCAACGTAAGTGGTGTAATACGGTTACACAGCAAGCCTAACACGTCACGCTCACCAATACACAATGACGCGCCGGTAAAAATCCGCAATGTGAAAGTATCTCGGGGCTCTTGGGGCGCAACATTTGGCGTTACGTAACGCATGTAAGTAGGAGCCTTAAAAGCACTTTAAAAGCGCTCATTGTCCTCTCATTTTCCACCTCTCTCTCTCACTTACTCACTCCCTCCGCATTTATTTCGCCTCGCTCGCGCCATTATAGATTTGTGCGGCCTAACGCCGTTTATTATTGCGATGACGTCGAGAAGAAGAAGAGATGGAGGTTGTCGCACCGATGACGCATTGCCGCACTCATAAAAGGATTATTTCACCGCCTTTGTGCCATTTTACTTTTTAGCTCAAGCACAATTTACTATATCCTTAAATGCGCTTTCAAGTCAAGTGCGTTTAATAGTTTGATCTCTCGTCGTTAGAATGAGGTGAAAATTATTGTTGCCGATTAAAACAATCGGATCGTACGAGTCGTGGCTTTTATTTTTTGTGCAAACCAAGTCATGGGAAAAGGCACGAAAAGTCGCCCTCAAAAATATATTTAAATTTGATTGTGTATGTGCTTTTTCTTTGTACAATTGTGTCGGTTCTTCAAGCTTCCTGCTCGACTTGTTCAACCATAATAAGCGAAGAGTAAATGTAGTTGAGCACCATTTGAGCATTCTACGTGCTTTTAATGGTATTCGAAAAATATCGCTTTGTATATTAATTTACATAATAGTCAAGCGATAATGAAAAAATTTATTTAATGCTTATTTGAAAAATACCGTTCAATAAATGCTTCATATCATATCATATATAGAACTTGTAAAAATAATGGAATTTCCGTTGAAATTTATGGTATAAATTGTCACGATTCTTCACTATCCAGTTAAGATCAAATTATTTTAATGATTCCATAATGCATGATATCACGTGAGATTCATTGGTTATTTGAAATTTATGTCTACTAATTGTGTTTTAATGGGGTGTAATATTTTCAAATTTACTTTGATGATGAAAATTGAAAACAAAATGTACAAGCAGAGTTATGTAATTCGGTAATTGTTATTTTAAATATTCACAATTGTATATATATATATATGACATTGCTTTCCAAAATCATAGTTTCTGTGACAGATACTAATCTAAATTGGCAATATGTTATTGGCGAAATGCAAATTGTATACAAATATTAGTTATTCATTAAACAATGCACTTGTCACGTTAGTACTCGTTAAATAATTATCGGAATGTACAATAAAGTTATATTTTATAGTAAAATTTTCGGCTCTTTTCAAAAGCATAATTCTCTTATGAAATCAATCGTTTCAACTCACTTGAAAAACCTTCAAATGATAAATTGATATTCGTACTGATAATTCATAACTGTCTTTTTTACTTTCGAACACTCTTGGCTGGAAAACGGCCTTATGTTAACTAATTGTTTAAGATTGGATCGTATCAGTCAGGCTTCGTCAAATCAATATTAAATAGCATGAGCTGCTTATCGCTAAAGTTTATCAATTAAAAGCCGTGAATTTATTACTTTCCTGCAATCTAAAACGTGGAAATCCATCTTTTCCAATCGACATATTAACTATGAAAATACAGTTTCGATTGGATAAATTATTAATTTGGTGGAATATTATTAATTTTATAAGAGTAGTGGTAGCTTTGTACGAGCTAATATGAATGCCGAAAAATATCGAAGAATAAATTTACATATTACACTGTCCGTATTAAGTGGCGATTTCTTATAAGACTGAAATTGCAAATATTTCAATTTTTTTGTGATAAGAATCTTTTCAAAAAAAAAGTAGATGATTTGAATAATTTACCATATTTTGTGTTTGGTTAGAATATTTATTGTCCAATTGACGATATTATAAATAGTAATAAGCAATTGATATAATTCTGTTTGTCCTAATTATTATTACATGTATTTATTACGCGCATTTGAAAATAATAAATTACAAACAATTTGTTTTGGACTAATAGATGGAAAAAGGTTCACAATCATTAGAAAATGATGGAGAAATAAAAAGTTTACATTTCGAAATATTACGATTACTATTATGTCTTCGATACCTGCAAATGCAGATACATACATGCACTTATAATATTAATTATATTTCCAATAACATTATATCTGATGTCCAGATAAGATTATTCCAGATAGATAAAATTAGATTGGATACTCGGCGAAACAGAAGATTATTTTGATCTCATGGCTGATGATATAATGAGCCGAAACTAATATTTTACAAATATTATGTAACATTCATTGAAATAAATCAAATAAGTATTTAGTATAGAAAGTTAAGGTTAGTTACACTGTTGCCTATGTAAATTATCTTATATAAGCCTATTACGACAGATTAAATTAAGTTTTTAGGTTGATTTTATAATTTCGCAAGTTTTTTGTACATAATGGAGTAAAGCGTAAATGTAAAGAATTTTTATAAGCTTATTGGCACGAATGAAAACATTGAGACAATCTATTTTTATTGTCATACACACACAAGCGCGCGCGCGCTCACGCACACGCATCTACAGTTTTATTTACATTAAATATAACGTATTCAAAATTATTTTATGTCAAAAAATCGTTTCTATTATGAAATGAAATAAACTTTCCAACGTGCAAATACATATGAATGTAAGTAAATTTCAGTGAAATTTAATTGAAATTAACTCGGTGTAATTTTTTTCCAACATTTTTCATTGATCAACATATAAAATCTCACTCGATCAATATTGAAATAATCATTTGGCTTATTAACTCATATTTTTTTGCAATTGATTAATAATTACTTCAAGTTAAACATTTAAATTTTATTATTTCATTATTTTTTCAATAACATTATTATCGATATTTTAATGCACAACAGTACTCCAGCAATTCCTATGCCCATCTGTAATGAAAATATTTGAATTGTTGAATAGGATTCAATGTCACGTGAATAAAGTTTGTACTAAAAATTTATTCTTTGCTAATTTCGCGCAAATAATTGTACGACTAATAATTCAAAGTATTTGCAACTTTTTCAATGTATATATATATATATATTTCGTTACTTCTCCTACTTATAACGAAAATATAAATTTGCCGAATATGCATAGATTCTTTCGTTTGGCAAAATCCGATCTCCCAATATTTATAAACACAATGAAAATTTCTTGTTCTCCGTTGTAAATGCCAAGTGTCTCTTTTATCACCCAACAACATGTGTTTGTTGGGTGACTTTGCGTAACGAAAAAATAGTCAAACTTGGAATATGCCATTGGACGTCAATTTTCACAAAGTCCATCGCGCATATGTAAATCACGCGAAATCATATACGCACGCAAATTATTTGCATTAAATATATTATGTATGTGGGCATGTATAGTCCAACGGAGTACAGAGAAATGGGCAAAGTCTATGACGAAAGTACGGGTGTAGATAAATAGGCAATGGTTATTTTAAACTTGCATTACATGTAAAATACATGTATATTGTAATTCAGTAGAGCTCTACTGGTAAAGGACAATTTATTTTTAACTGTGACTTTATAAAGAAACCTCTTTACTATCAAACACAGAATATATTTGCTCCAAAGTCTTTCCACGGTAAGTAAATAAAATCGTACCTCCATCGGTTAATTTATATCTTGAAATTTTCGACATCTTTAAAATTTAACTCCATCTCTTTAAAATTCTATTATATCTTTAACATTTTTATTATATCGCTGAACTTGAATGACGATGGTGACGATTATTATTGACAAAATATTAATATGAAATTCGTTTTTATGGAAGAGAATGATTCGTACATTCATTTATGCTGTACAAATACTTTTCGTTTCGCAATTATTAAACGATATTTCTGACTAGCTTCGCATAACAATAATTGCAATGAAAATTATAATTAAAATATAATTAAAAATTATAATAATTACTTTTCATACTAAATATACTAAATTCTCTTCGGAATATCTTATACTCGTTAGATCTCGGTAATTTACATGTAAGACTTTCAATTTATTTGTCGAGTATTTCTGGATGATATTATTTTTGCTTATTTTTCATTGAATAATGTACCGGAAACCCTTTTAATGCATAATGACTTGTAAATGTTTACATAAGAATATAATTATATTTATGTAAAGTAACAACCGAGAGTAATTGTATTGTACACTGTGTACTGAGAATAATAAGTACAGCATACAAACACACACACCCATACATATACACATATATATATAAATCCTGAAGTTATTTTTTTATAACTTTCAAGCAAAGCAATTTAGATAAAACAAACAGCATGTGCAATAGAGCTTATTTTTTATCATTGGTATGCACAAGTGTACGTTGGTATGTATAAATGACTGGAATATGTGACTCCAAGTGTCGGAAAATAATGGAAAATCTCTTCGAGAAGAATTTTTACAAGCATTCTTCAGAACTTTTCGGCATATCTTCATAATTTAAATGGCTTCACTTACCGATTAATCCACGGAAACCGAATGAATACCTGACAATATCCGAGTCTCAGTGTCTACAATCAGCTTAGGTGGATCTACGGATCTGTCAGAGAGGAGCGCATGACGCATCCGAGTTCGAACCTCATAGTTTATTTTTGTTCGTCCCTTAAAGGGCAATTGAAGTGACGACGTTTTTTTTTTTAATCGCTGCTCCCGTCCTTGAGACTTTAAATTTTTGGCGACTCAGTCGGAGCAAACGACTTGACCGGCTACCCTTTCGCCACCCTTGGCCATCTATAAGCGTACATATTTCGTAAAGTAAGGAAGTGCGCGAGTGTGCGTATATTAGTGGGTGTAGGCGAGTCGATGCGATGCTTGAACTTGCGTCAGGGCTTTATATTCTGACGCAAGCGAACGCTTATTTAAATCAATACACCAATATCATGTGGCTAATCACTAATAGCAGGCAGGTAATATTCGCGTAGAGTAAGGATTTGTGTGGAATGACATATTAGATAACTTAGTAATGCCTTGATTATATTATCATATTCAAAGAAGACAGCATTCTGTCCAGCAGATTTGCCTTTGCGATGACTAACTGACAAGCATGTAGAGTCCGATGATATGGTCGAGTGGCGCGAGTAAGAAGTAATTTTTTAGGTTTGCTAATTGATGGAAATTATCTTGTTAATTGATTGTGATGGAAAATTCGAGTGTAAGTGCTCGGTGGATATTGATTAATAAAACGTTAACAATGGAAGGTAAGAAAAATCTGCGAAATGCCAGCTCTATTGTACTGTGTCTGTTTGTAATTAAATTTATAAATGACAATTAAGCGTATTACTGGTCCATAGAAGCAATTAAGAATATTGTCGGATAACACGAGTACAAAGGTATAATTTCGCTACTAAAAGCTATTTATCATCTGTTGCTGTATAAATAAACCGATTAAATCCAATTTCTTTAAACCTATTCAATGTTTAGCTCAGCCTTAAGTATTAAATCGCGTATTATTAATATATTCCTTGAGAGACATCCAAGTCTCATGTCACACGAGTCATCACACGCTCAATAAATCGTTAAAATTAACAATTAAACGCGCGTTTAATGACATGTGCGGACATTTAATTGCAATGTGCTTGCGCCTCACTGATTACCCGTCTCCTCTCTTTACCTCATTAATAATATAAATAATCTGAGCGCATATCATCGGCTATTCGTCGGTGAATCTTATTAAAAGAAAGAAACAGCTTATGGAAGCGCAAAGCACTGTTTACGGACAATTAAATGCCTATTTTCATAAAAGCATTTATCGCCAATCCATATCAACCCTGACGAGTGCGCGCGACTCATAATCCTCGTTCCCCGAGTCCAAAGAGGTGCGCGTCCACAACCTATTTGTTGTATCTCTAATTGTCATTGTGAGGAGAGGACGTAACGACCAATGAATCATTCAATCTCCTATGATTACCGACATCTCGGCAGCTCATCGATTGTTATGTCGCCATCATTAAACCACGTGCGCGACTCGTTGCACAATGAGCCGTAAATGTTGCTAAATAAGAGATTATGATCTGTATTGTTTGTTACTCGGCGTAATATTGAAGGTGGATGCTAAGGAGTAAAAAGATAGACGGGGATAGATTGCTATGGAACGACAAAGGCAAATAGCATCAAAAGGAAAGAGGGGCTCTAGAAAAATCTCCTGGTTGGCTCATTCTTATGCAAGCGTTACATACATTTGGTTACAATTACTATTTTATTATGTAAGAAACACAATGCCAACGAGGGAGAGAGAGAGAGAGGGAGAGTGCGAAAAAAAAGTATTATTATGTAGCTTTAAGATCGCATCGTCCTCTTTGTTATTGTAAGTGATGCCACTAAAGTCAGATTTTTATGTTATGAGATCTTTACGCGTTATTATCATTTTCTGTCTTTCTTAATTCAAATTATAAATGTTCATATTTACAATTACATCAACCAACTTTCCTTATCCCTCTACGTTTTATTTCTTATTTTATACGAAGTATTGACATTTTTATATTTGTTAATCAATAAATATAATAAGACAATAAACAAACTCTTCTTCCGTAATTTATAAATTGTGTTTAATGGTTATGATAATTGTTCCGTTAAAGTGGATTTTCATATATTTCTAATTCATCTATATTAGACGTCGTTTTCACAAAACATGAAAATATTGCGAATTATTTAGCAATAATTGTTATTTATTATTATTAATTATTAAAATTATTATTAATTGGGAAGTTATTTCTTTGAGAATTTCACAAATCGACAAACATTTTTTCTACTTCCATCTGTATTTGGTTTATAATATGGACGTGTATAATTATAAAAGTTAATTTATATTTCTAAAATATATGCTTAGGAAATATATCTTCTATGATATATATATAATGATTAATTTAATTAATAATGATTAATATATTGGAACTTTATTGGAGTGGTTGGCCAAATAATATTGAAGCTTGGCAGATTGAAAATTTTATTGTTTATCCAATTGTGCCTATTCAATGTCGAAACATAAAACATAATTTGTACGCCATAATTAAAAATAACAGATATACGTAATTTCTTTTCTTTTTCTATAAAGCAACAAGTCAATTTCTTTAGAATGAACAAATTGTTTTTCCTTTTATTCTCTTTATTCATTTGTTTTTACGTAAGAATAAATTCGTTTAAGATTATCTTTTACACATTCAATTTATAACAATATTTAAAAATATTATTACACGTCTATAAAAATTATTATCTTATTTTCTAAATTTACTTTGTAATATTAAAATTTGAATGATTTAATCGCAACAATTTGAAAAGTTGTGAATATTTATACGATGCATTACATGTAATTAATTATGTTATTTTGATAAAAATTCTTTGCAATAAATGAGCAATTTATTTAAAAATATCACATTGTGGTTATACAATAGAATCTGCTGTATCAAATTATTTTACAAAATAAGAATTATTGAAATTTATCATTGCAAATGATTTAACTCCATCTTCTATCTAATATAATTGAATCATCTCACATATTATTATACAAAATCGACGATAAATTTAATAAAAAATAACAATAATGGGACTGGCAGTTGAGATTTTTAATCGACGATAACTTGTGTAATTTTTTATATTGTTTTAATAAAAGTGTACATTATAATAAAATCAGTATTAAAGTAATTAAAATGCGGCTGCGATCGTAGCAAAATGAAAGTTGATGAGTTATAATTCAAAAACTATTTCGAATTCGAAAGAGAATTCGGCTCGTTTGGAAACTATAGAACGATGATGTTCAATTCATAAATAATTCATAAATTTCTTCGATTTACTTTAGAAAACTTAGCAATAACATAATACGATTCTTGAACAGGACTTGTGTATTATATATTAGATTGTACTATTTAAAATTTGTAAAAAGTTATGATAAATGATCTTTATTTTTAATATAAAAATTTACTTCTTTCGATAAATAATTAATACAACGAGCCCAATTATGCATTATTTTTAAAAATGAATATCCCAACTATTATTTTTTTATATATATTTATATTTATATTTTTTTATATAAGTTTTAATTATATGCTTTTATATTTTGTGCTAAATTCGAAACATTTTCAATTGTCTATTATGGTTAAGTTGATCATTTCAATTTATTCCTTAGTTTTTCCATCTTTAATATTATTGAGAGGGAAATATAACAATAATTGTCTTATTAAAGCAAAGCATAAATTTCCTAGACATACGGTCAGATTGCTTCATTATTGACGTTTTTCTTGCCTTAGCTTCGTGTTACATCATCCATGAACCTTACATGAACTCGTCGTGAAAAATCCTTTAAGCCACTATCAAAAGCCAATTTTTTGTATTCTTCAATTATAACATTGTTCACTCCAATATCTTCAATAAGATGGCTTAATGAGTACGTAGGCTGTCAGAGCTTAAGAGATCAGAATATATGTCAATATATATATATATATGTACTGAAGCATGTGTCAATACACGTGTTGAATAAGGTGTCAAGCCGTGTAATAATATGTCAAGATAATAATCCTATTGAGGATCGATTACATTATTATAGCGAAAGATAGACGAAAATCATTCCTATATATATATGCAATAATAATTGGATAGAGAAGCCATTTATTTCTAATTTCGGTTGATTAATTAAGTTAGTACGTTAAAATTGTAATGAGACAAGAGTATTTTCCAATAATGCATACTTCGTTACGTACAATATTTACTTGCTGAAATATTATTTTCAATGTCAAAATAAATGCTTAATAATTACTTTCAATTACCTGGGAATGCAAATATGAATAATTAGCGTGAAATGCTTCTATTTTCTATTTCAGTCTGATAAAATGGGCTTTCAATGATTTATTCGATTCGTTAAGTCCTCTTTCGTTTCTCTCTCAAGAAATTCAAGATTTTCGCCAACCCTAACATTTTCCCCTTCGTCGTTTCAACGTCCATTTTCTCTCACTCTACAAAAAATGAACGTATTTCATGGCCTATGATAATTTCTATTTATAGCGAATAAAGTGAGATTAGCGAGGAATTTTTCTTCATTCTCTATTCTCCAATTTAGAGTAGCGCGAGAGATGTTACAAAGAGCGGCGGAGAAGGCGCAGCTGATATTCGTCTCAGTCAGTAAAGATAGAATCCCGGTATTTGCTTTTATTTTTATTAGAGTACATTATTCACAGTTTAGTAAGACAGATGTTAATCAAATGACTACTGAAGATATAGAATCTGAGACTAGGCGGTAGAATAGATGAGATGCGGTCGAAACTTTTCTCCTCTGAAGCAGACGTTCGAATTAGGCAGTCGAGAGTAAGGTTTTATGTTTCAAAGATGATTTTCTCTCAACGGAAAAATATAATAATTGTTACGAGTGGTGGGAAATACTTAGATGCACCTGGGCAATTCCATTATTTTACAATTGAGTCAAATTACGTTATTATTAGATTATTGTAAAAGACTAAAATTACAAAGTACCAATGAAGCCGGTCAGTGCTAATATTAGAAATTCATAGAAACAAAATCTATAACTTTCATCGACATTTCATATAAAAACATCTTGAATTTAAATTTTTATTCAAAGGCACGACGTAACGATAGAATAGTAAAATGTTTAAGAAATAATTTTTCAATAGCATCAATTGATAATCGATACGCATTGAAAATTATAATATGATTTTTAAAAAACTTTTCATCTTCAGCGCATTTCTTAATATTTTAGTGTGTGCAATTTAATTTATCAACGTAGGTCTGTAAACCAGTTTTTTGCTCTTACACCTGTCAATAAATGGAAAAGTTAAAAAAAAAAAAATTAAATTTCCAGCAAAATTTCTTACAACTTTTCAGTTATCGCTTATTTTTCTTTATTTTTCTCTGTCTTCAAAACTCCGTTTGAAAGTTTTGTAATACTTTAATTTTTGATCAAAATACCAAAAAAAAAAAAAAAAAAAAAAAAAGAGTTTTTAGGCCTGTAAGCCAGGTGAAAAATGTTTATAATAGGAAAAATTAGAATAAAAAATCGAAGCAGAAGAACAACAAAAAGTAATGGAATTTGAATTTTAAAGTTTTTAAATTTGAATAATACAATAAATCGATTAAACGTTAATTACGTAAAGTTGGACGTGAATTCAAATAAGTTTAATCTTGTGTGCTTGTACGTGTGTATATATGCATTGGATTCGTGTGTGTGCGCATTGGATTCGTGTGTGTGTGCGCATGTGAATACGAGATCTGGAAACGTTGGTTTTACAAAACATCTAAGAATATGCACAAATTTATTTCAATTACAGTAAATTTTTCGTGCATATATTATTGTCGTAGACATTTTTACGGCACTATGCGGCATAATTATCCATTTGTACTTTGATTAAAATAAGAATTCATTCGGATCGTCATTGGCTAAAAATAATACAATTATTTCAATGCTCAATATGTCGGATACGTTATTGTGTATAACAATGAAGCATTTTGCCTTGAAAATATGAAAATAATATAATAAAATATATATGGAAAGTTTTTGAAAGATAAAAATTACTTTGATATGTTACGATTATTTATCATTCAACTTAAATATTACATCATATTATTTTCATTTAAAACTATTTTTACGTGTGCGCGTTATTGTTATTATTGTCGTTTTAAAGTTACAACAAATGAGCTGTATTGGATGATTGAGCATTCGTATGCTAATTACAATTATAATTCCTTATTCGAGAAACATTCTTTCTCAAATGGGTTTCAATATTACGAAATTTAATTTAATTACTTATAATTATGTAAAATGATATAAATTATTACATTACCGAGGCAATTATGTAATACAGTGTATTCACGTAACTGAAATTGGGTTACTTCGTAATTTAATAATTTCAAATTTAACCTTTACGTCATTTAACTCGTTTTACTATAGATGCTAAATAAGAAAAGTAACAAGTTAGATAACAATAACATATGTAGAACGTTTCATTTTTATATAAATAAGAAACTTATTGTCTTGGCACGAAACTTATTAATGCAGAAAATTAAGCAGAAAAAATTAGGCACAATAAGGTTAATCTTATAAATAAACTGATTTAATAGAGAATTTTATATATAAAACTTGCGATATAATGTAAAATTTTGCGAAGGCTATTTTTTAGTTTTCAATAAAAAATTTGATTCAATTCATAATAATAATAATAATCATAATCATAATATAAATTATATGAAATTGCAGGGTATTATTATATCGATAAGATTATATAATGTTTACGTATATGTGTCCGTGTGTCTGTGTGTTTGTGTGTGTGTGTGAGTCTGCGCGCGCGCGCGTGTGTTTGTGTGTTTCTGCACGCGTGCGCGCGAAACAAAATTTCCCATTCTAATTTAAGTACTTATAAATCAAATATTAGATTTACTGTTTAAAGCTGTAAGTAAATTAGAAATTTTAGTAAATTAGAAATTACAGCTACTCAATAAATCAACTGAAGAAGTGTATTCCAACACGCACGAGTAATTTGTTAAATAATTCATTCGATAAGCGAACACAGTGCTTAAAACTCAAATATTTTGTTGAGTCTCATTGTGAATAACTTTGCATTCAATTAATTTATTATCACAGGAGCTCAATTACCAAATCACCGTCCAGTAATAATAAATGGATTCAAATGTGAAATTCCACAATTAGAGTCCTACTATCTAATATCTTCCGTTATATCCAGAATAACGCGTGAATTACGTAATCAGCTGCATGTGCGATTGGCTCTATGTGTCTCGTTTATGTAATGAGCTAACTCAACTTGTCATAAACCGGTAAATTCGAGTACACCCGCGAAGACAAAAAAGTAATGGTAAATATAAGGCAAATATGGCGAGAATGAAGTAATGTCGTAGGAATAAAAATGCCGAATGATATAAGAGTTGAGAATATTTTGGAGAACGATACTTTTCAAATAATGACTCACTGCTGACACCTGACGGCGATCCTGCGAATTTTCAGGCTCGCCCGACCACGGCCGGCAATGTAGATACCTACGCGGACCCTACTTTTTCAAAAATATTGCTAAAGATATTTCATAAAAATTGCTCGATTAAATTAAAAGCTTTATTTGTAAATAGAAGGAAAATAGCAATTGACACGCGACGACCATATGCATTGCATTGAAATGCTGCCTTTATTGACAAATATGTACTTAAAAAATTGAAGTATTTTTTTTAAATTAGAAACTAAAATCAACCTTTCAATGATATTTTCATTTCGTTTCATTTGGCTCAAATTAAACATGCTTCTCAAAGTTATTTTCTAATACTCTATCGATTGACATTTATTCGACTAATATATTTGCAATAAAAATATTTTTACAATGATTATTACATTATACATAAAATGTATGGTCTTATATACATATGTAGAATATTTAAGTTAAACATATGAACAAATACAATTTTTCCGCTGAATATAGTCTTTGTTGTCTCGAATCATGTTCATTTTATTTCCCATTACGTAAGAAAATAACTGTACAATTGTATTGAAACTCATTCAATTGTACATCTTATATATTGACTTAATTATAACTAATGTAAGGCGATGAATTAATATTGAAAAACACCTAACATCAAGTAAATTAAATTCACGCAAATAATATGTAATATGAAATGAGATGCGATATTTGTGCAACAGATGGCAGCATCGCCAAGCGACAAAACCATAAAATTGATTGGGTTTAGCAATAAAGTGGGGATAACGTCGCGCTTGTGAAGTTTGGTTTGTTTGGTGGCATTTTTTCTTGCAATTGTTGGCTTTGGATTTTTCACCAAACATTGCCATTGAAGAAGGCATCCATAATTCATGTAATGCCAGACAATTGGAAAGCGATTTGTTATATGTGTTGTGGTGGGGCGATATATCGATTATTAAGCCACCGCAAGTCTCTCTGTATCTTCATTAACTTCGTCAATCGGGTTGAAATTCTTATTGTGTTTTTATATAATCGGCTCGACTTTGTAGAAAAGGTTCTGCGGCGTAGAAATTCGTAATTATCGCATGCGAACGTTGATTTTCATTTTTATACCTTTTATTATGTTTATTGTATTTGCGGCTAAATTTTTACTTAAAATTCACGTCGTGTTTCAAGCTTTGCAAAACTTTAATTAAAAATTTGAATATATATATATATATATATTATATTACTGCTTTTGATGAAAGAAATTATATTTATTGTAATTGTATGAGAAATCATTTTATTATAACTTTCGTAGATTTTAAGAGACATTAGAAATATGTAGATATAGCGTTACAATGTTGCTTTTGCATTAAAATTTGGATTTACATAAAGATTTTTTTATTCTTGTTTATGTATCTCTGTACTTGGTCATTTTATCAAAATATTTACAATAAAAATGATGTAATGATAAATAAAAGTATTTTGTTAAATACTAGATAAGTTGTAATGCACGTAAATATTGAGTTGATTTAAATTCAAATTGTCAATTGTCAATTTCAATACATTTATTTCAATATATTTATATGGTATGAAATATGTTTTATCTCTAAAAAGATATAAGAAAAAAAAAATGAAGGAAATTCTATTATAATATTTTTCATAATAAAATGGTCTGCTTAAAATTTATTTCAAAATATAGATTTCCATGTAAAAATGTTGCAATAATTAATTTTTTTGGACCTTTTATATTTAGAATGTGAATGAGGTGAAATTACAACGACTTCTCGATTGTTTTTTCATCTTAAATTACGGAGCCGTAAATTCCATATAATGTTGAAAACATTTAAAGAAATTGAGAAAATTCATTTTTATTAGATAAGGTATTTAAAAAAATTGATATTAAGATTATAATGAATTTATAGATATTTAATTTACAGTACATTCCGTGCTCATAATAATAAGTTGTAATGATATTCTTATAATTTTTTATACGCTCTTCAAATTTTTCGAATACATTAATTTCAGATAGATCACGAAACTTTGAAAGTTTATTGTTATGAAGCAATTTTTCTAATTTTACGATTAGATTAGTTAGACCGAATTAAATGAATTTATTAAGAAAATAATATTATTCATGACTTTTCCAAATTTTTAAAAACTTCCTTCATTTATATTACATCAAAAACTTTTCATCGTTTTATAATTTTTAAATATTTTATAAAAATGCGTATATCAGTAATTGTGTACATTTAAAATTTATTAAGATACATTCATATATTGTACAGATCGATTTCTTTTACTGATTGTAAAATATATTATGAGGCCACTGTAAACAACATCTGGATTAAATAAATAATAATTAATCTCTTTATAAATTTAAATTACTTATAAAAATGAAAATAATATTAATTTAACCTGCTGCATTTTATAATATTTGTTGTACATGCTGTTTTATTTGTATGAAGTTTATTATTAAACATTGCTTCCAAATAATTTTTTCTGTTGTTGACATATTTCAATAAATTATATTTTGACATGTTATTTGATATATTTTATGTATATGTATTGTTTTATATTAATACATTAAAACAAAGTGATAAGCATTGCTAATAATAAAAATGTATTATTATTACTTTTTTGAAGGTTAAAATAATATTAATAGTCGTGTGTAATATAATAGTGGTAATATATTTTTATATCTTGGTTTAATGAAATTAAATATATTATTTATAATCATCTGATATTATCTTTATGCAGATATATTTCCAATAAATTGAGTAGAATGACATAATTCTGAAATTATATCCGCTCTATTATTATTTATATTTTCATCTAATTGTTACATAATAAAATGTCAGTCCAGATAACAATGAGTTAATAATACAATTTGTAAGTACAAAATGACGTTTTAATTTCCCGTGTTGAAATTTCTAGAGAAGTAAACTTAAAAGATTTCCTATTTCATTTGAAATTTGATCTTTATATAATGAAGTTGTTCTGTAACGTATATTTCATTGATTTTTTGGACCAAATTTATATAAAGTATTAATTAGAGATGGATATAATTGAAACATTTTGGTCCTATTATCTCCGTAATGATGAAATATTATTATAATAACCTTAGCGTATAGTGGTAATTGAGGGGTATATATAATCTACTTAAATATTATTTCTTTACTTCGGAATAATTAACATTCATTTTGTTGAATAAGGCTGAGCTCTAAGAGATACGTAATATATGATTTAAATTTCCTAAATCTATAGCCCACTTTAAATCGATATTTTACTGAATATTTCTCCCGCTTACCGGATGTATTAAAATAGAGATATTTTTTATAGAATTTATATTTGTATGCAGAAGAATAGTATTACGTGTAATAACTGAACATTTCTAAATATTTTAAAAGCAGGCTTTTCAAACGTAATTGTCCGAATATAATTAATAGAATTGTTTTATGTCGATGAAGAGTATTTTCGGTTTTTTAAAAAAATTAAATAAATATATGCATTCATTTTATTGAAATGCATATAATTAACTAATTAGTAATCTATACATATATATATATATTTCTCGTATAGATATGTTTTTTAATAATAATACAGTCATTTAATGACACATCTTCTTACTTTACAATTAATTGCTTTTTTATTAGCAAATATATATATGAATTATTTTAAAACATTTGTTTATTCTTTTTGAAATATTAATGTTTTGCATATTAATGAAAAACGTATTGATCTCGTTTATATCGATTGATTAAAATTATTGTTTAAATTTTTTTATCATGTTTACCATTGCAGTTGAATATTTTATTAATAAATAATACATAAATCTTATTGTTGTTTTAAGCTCGAGGAAATTTATTATTTCATGATTAATATGTTGATTACATAATAAGAACTCAAGCTTAAAATTAATTGTATTTCACAAGTATTTAACTTCTGTATCGAACATGAGAAATTTTAAGAACTTTGTATACTAATTATTATTATTTATATATATTGATTCGAGCGATCCCAACAAAATTAATGAAGGTTAAACTGAAGTAAAAAACATTTTATATTTTACCTGTAAGATTATTATCGTATATTGGATATATCTTAAAATTTCGCTCGAATTTTAATGATTTTTTATTATGTCAAACATTTTTTATATAAAAATATTCTATATTCTTTATTCGATTTGTGGATTAAAAAAATTAATTTTAAATTGAAATCATTCTTCGAAAAATTTAAAATAAGACATATTTCACATTTTATAACATTGATTTAATTATTATTGATTATTATTTAGTTAGTATCTAATAATAATAGTATATGATTTAATAGTCAAATCATCAACTGCTCTGTTTTTGTAATTAGAGTTCAATTTAGTTATACATGCTGCAGATGTTTATCATAAAACGGTGTGTGTGTGTGTGTGTGTATTTATAAGAAAGCAATTGTTTGCTATGCCGAAATATTGTGTATGGGTAATATATATATATATATATATATATATATACGTCGTCTGACCTTACGCAAGTGTTTCTACTTGAAACATAATACATGTATTTTTTGTTTCTTTTAATAGACATTAATACCCGATTAATGCATTGGACTGCACATATTTTCTTTTATATTGATTAAATACTAGTTGAAAATTCAACAAGTATTCCATTAAATAATTTACAGTATCGAGAGTGTCATAAATTTTATTCGATTAAGCTTGCGTATCACAATGCTTTCGCGATTAACAATATTTGCTCGAACGAGAAGTGCTCATAAATATTTAAAAAGTATCGTGAAATGAGCGAGTATTTATGAAGTGCATTTTATCTGCGACATTTCATTTTCTACGTGCGGTATTCAGCAACCATTAGAAGCAGTATTTTTTCTTTCTAGTCCGCATGATTACTTTCAAATTGAGAATATTGACTTGAAAGCAATCGAACGAGTTATTTAATAGCACAACCACTTCGTCTATACGAACAGCAGTTTTTCATGATTATTCATAAATATGGGATATTCAATTTTTTTTAAATTCGCACGCTAGTCTTTCTTCTTGATTATATTAAGGATGTATTATTAAGCGACGAACATTATGTCATTCGAGACAGATGCCCAATGACATTCTCACTTACACGACTGATTAATGAGATGCGATAAATACTTTAAGTCCATTGATTATTCATAAGCTCTCTCGTGTCATCTCAGAAAGAAAGCGGAACATTATCGTGGCCGAAAGGCGATATAAATGTCAGGATGCCGAATGAAAAAATCAGGAGCGGCGCAATAATAATAGCTAAAGCCGAACTTCCCGACGTTTTCAATAAAGCCTCACTCGGTGGAATAAAAAAATCCAGTGGCAAGCCGCGAAAGCAGGCAGCGAAAATCGATTGATAAGTGCAGAGCTCCAATCGAATAGCCGGCACCAACCCTGACATCGGCGAACTCCCTTCCCTATCACTCCAATCAACGTTCTTCGCTCGGGACGATTCAGCGGCATTGTCATATATTTGGCAGGTGGCTGGCGCCGCGGCGCGTAGCGTCGCCAGCGACGCTCAGCGTCGGGAATATTATACCTTCGAGCGGTGCTCGACGCGCCACTGAAACGCCGAGCGCCGAGGCATTCGCATCGCCACGCGGATTCTCCCTCCTCGCTCGCACACGTGTATCGTCGTACCGTTGTTGTTGTTGCTCATGATTAATATGATTGACAGTGGCTCCGAGCTCGTTCGTTTGTTCAGTAATTTTGCGGCGGTCGCCGATGCTCCGATTTTCAGGGAGGACCGTTCCTTTTAACGTACAAGTGATTGGCTGTGATTGAGTGTCGTTCGGTCGCCGGGCTTATTATTCCCAAAGTGTGGCTATAAAATTGTATTTGTGCCATCTCGTGAGGTTGCTTATGCGGCTCATGAGTATTGCAATTGCGAATTAGTGTAGAAACGTGCTAAGGATATAATAACGGCTGCCACGCCACATCAAGGATTTGGCAAGCCATTAATAATCCGTAAATATCGATCATTTTTATTACCAATTTCATTATTAAACTTACTCTTATGCTCATTGTTAAAGATAGAATTAATAGATTCAATTGACGAAAGCATGTGTGTGTGTGTCTGTGTGTGGGTGTGCGTGTGTGTACATATAAAACGAATATTGTACATTTGTCATATCAATGATACAATATTGAAAATTTTTTCATTTTTCTTTTACACTTATTAAGATGAAAGAATTAAAGTGTCGTTAGTCCTATTATTATCCTAAATTATCAAATTATTTTAAAAAGGCTCATAAAGAAAGGTGAAAATTTTATTATAAATTATGGAAAATTTTTAAATCCATCGTACATCATATTTGGTAAAATTTGCTTATAATTTACTTAGGAATAATTGCATTTGCGAAGCTTCAATTATTTTAAAAATTTGTTTTTCAGTTATTCGAAAGACGAGCTCGAATAGAATAATTTTCTTAATAAAAGAAATTAATAATAATAGTATTAAACCTTCGGATATAGACAGCAAATCTTCGAGGATTAATTATTAAATTCCAATTATTTTAAGTAAATTGTTGGGTACGTTGACGTAAAATAATTGTATACGAACAAATGCGCTTAGACTACTAATTAGTAAGTAAATAATGATATACATTCCATACTCCTACAATGATAATTTCTTTTGCGCAATATAGAGTATAATTGGAATTAATTGAATTTATTGCTTTTTAATCGAACGTAATTATATTCACTGAAAAGATGCAAAATAACCGACATAATCTGAAATCCGAGTGAGATGCTCTCGTCGATTTTACGAAAATCTACGTAATGGCATTCCATATTGCATGTTTTACTAATAATTTGAAAATCTAACCCCTATAATCCTAGGTTTAGTAAATAATTAATTTTTCACTTTATTTAAATAGGAAATTATATGTCCCTTCTTGAAATTCATTGCATTCTATCAAGCTTTAATCAAATTTCTTTTTCTTTTTTTTTTTTTTTGTTAACTATTTGATGATTAAAGGAATAACAGGAACAACAACAAAGACATTTAAACGAGCTCTTACTGGCTATAAAATATCAATAATAACACTGGGAGAATTTTTTTTTAAACCAATATATATATCTATATCAATATATCTATGTATACATTTACGTTTCGTTTTTAAAATGAAGATGAGTTATTCTGAAAAGGTAGACGATGTTTCGAGTAAAAACGCTCAAGACGCTCGAAATATATCCAATATTGTTCGGGTCGTTAGTTCTTTTTATACGAATATCGTTAGGGGTCGGCTTTTACTCCGTTGACAGTAGACGATTTTTCGTAATTTGAGAGGCTTAACTTCAAAAAGGAACTTTATTTGAAATATCTCGAATTTATCTTCATTCTAAACTCGAAAGACTTATGCAAATTTAATGGGATAAATCGTGGCGAATCAACAATCGAGGCAACAACCCAGCCAGACATCACTACCGAGCAATGTTAACTAAGCGTCAAATTAATATTAATAAGAGTCTCGTACGGCAATAAATAACTCGTTAATAATTTGAAAATTGAAGATGCGTTAAATCTCCTCGATAATCGATCGGGGCACAACGAGGAGCCGGCAAATTTAT
Source organism: Ceratosolen corneri (assembly GCA_030522565.1). NCBI lineage: Eukaryota > Metazoa > Arthropoda > Insecta > Hymenoptera > Agaonidae > Ceratosolen > Ceratosolen corneri. The sequence continues at coordinate 44,844 of JAPYYT010000079.1, read as the reverse complement.
GTTCAGCTCAAGCAGCCCAACAACTCTATTTGTTCCACCGAGTATATTAATGATAAAATGGCGCTCGAAAAAGTCAGCTGGGAATTGAAATCGCCACCTTTTTCTTCTCGCGAGGGATGCTCTTTCTTGCTAAGAGTAGAGGCGCCTATGTGCCTCGTATTATGATCGAAGCTTCAAAGAAGACAAGTTGAAATGACGTTACGCGTGCGCCAGTTGATGTGCCGGAGAGGCAAGTAATTGTAGTTCCTCGGCACTTGGATTTGAATATTATACGTTGTTTCGGGACATGGAATTTTTTATTTTGAAATTTCTTGCTCTATGCAGTACTTTTATCTGGGCTCAAAGGAATCTTTCATTTAGTTGGGGATATTTTAAAATTTTCTTCCCATTGATCCATGAATGGCCAATCTTATTATGTGGGAAGAAAATTGTCGGCGGATATGCTTTTGAACGATCTAGAGATATTTTAATTGAGTATTAATGTAAGCAATTGCTTCAATTTAGAAATGGATTTAAGGTTATATGGAATGACTATCTTTTCTGGTCAATTCGTCAATTTGCTCCTGGGTTACGAGTTTTAATTGTACATTAAGATGACAACACGCAATAAAAGTTTAAAGTCAGCTTACAAGAATCAAAGCTTAGTTGTACGTAGATAAAGGCCCAATAAATTAATTGATGTATGACTTTATTATTTGAAATAATTTTGAAAATACAATATCAAATTAAAAACTCTTTAAGCCGACAGGAATAACTTATTGTTTAACCTCGTGTGTACTTTTTTAAAAATGTGCTCCCACGAAGGATTCGTATTAAAAAATCCAATAATAAAAGTGAAAAAACTTTGCAGCAACTTTGCAAACTTATCCTTTATTAATCGCCGATATTAAAAGTGATCGAAAGGATAATTTAATGTCTCGGATATTTTGTTCTTTAAATTATCTCGCTTAAATAATCATAATGCGTTTGCTAAATCTTTTATACGTATATTATTAGCATACGGGGAAAGTTTTAAAATATGCGAGACTATAAAATTAGCGATCCATTGTGACCGCAATAGTAATGCACATATACATATACATATACATATACATATATATATATATTACAATGTGAAGGAGATTTATGTTGTAGTGCAGTAAATAGTAGAATAAGTATAAAAATGCATCGTCAATTACATTTAATATTCATAAGAGAGATTACGAAGGCGCGTTTAACAAAGATTTCTAAGGTAAAAAATATTTCTTAAAAATATTATTAAAAGATAAGATTCGTGAAAATGTTTCTATCGAGATGTGTTTAGTGCTGTAAAGTATAAAATGTCAAAGTCCATATATTTAACCAGATTTTCAAATCTTGAATTCAATTTGCCCAACGGTATTATCATACTTTATGTATTATATTTAAAAATTAATCCATCTCGAGACAATTTATTGAATTTTTAATTCAACGTTTATTTACGGATAACATAATGTATATATATATATATATTGTTGGTAAAAATTATGAATAAAGATTGAAATTGTGAGAGTTTTTCTTTATTTTATAAGCTTTTTAATGGAGTATGTGACATTGATAGTTTATTGTACATTTTAAGAATATTTTTAGAAGCAATCAACCTTTCACGTTCCGGTTAAAAGTTACTAAAATTCTCGACTCAAATGTACAATTAATCGAGTGAATTAAAAAAGAGTTAATAACTCCACCTGCTCTGAAATTCCTCAATCTTATTGTTCTGTGTTGGTATTTCTTGATTTTTCACTCTTAAACAAAGTGGTCGCAGCTGTCGTAGACAAACGAGCGAATTATAGAGACGACTTGAAGACTTTATGATGGCTATTGTCCTGCGCAATTAGTGTCAGTGACATCCACGCAAGATATTAAAAGGTATAGATGATGTATAAGGCATGTAAATGTAATTACTAAATTTACAGGCATGAAAATTACTTCGTACCTTGATTATAAAATAATAAATAACATAATAAATATATTGACAAATTCACTTTAAGATGAAAATATTCCTTCCAGTCGAATATTAACAACTGCCATCTATCGATGTTCCCTTCGTTCAATGTTTATTGAAAAATTTACAATTTATAATAATATAATCTCTTTGAATCCTTTATCAATTTGCAACAATTACCTATGTGATAGAAATTTAGATTTATTTGTATAGAGTTTTTTTAAATTACACGTATGATTTACGAAAAAATAGTCTGATTAATGATTATTCAGCTTCGAATTTTCTTCTCACATAATTATGAATAAATTTAAGCGATTATTAAATGGAAGCATTAAATGCATACGAATTCTTATAAAATAATACATATTCCATTTTTATTAGATTTTATTGATGCAATTAAGTCAGTGTTTTTAATGATTTTTGTTGCTATTTTGGAGAAATTTTATCCTTCCATTCCAACGAACTGTAGCCAAGACTAATTCGATTGTAAATTTTTATTGAGTAAAGAATAATATTAAATCTTCCTGGCCAAACAGACGCTTAACGTCCGTTACATTTCCTTCTCGTACTCTCTTATATTTAAAAAAAAAATATATATGACACTTGACGAGGCGAGCATCTTCTGCAGCATTATTAATGGAAAAAATCAATAATGTAAATTTTGACTCACGGCATTCGAATATAATCGAATCACATTGTATTACAGTACACATTTTGTCGGCGTAGCAAAAATGATTTAGTATTTTCATACGCTTTTATGCCTTTTATACTTTTACTTTTTTCTCTCTTCATCTTCATCTTCTCCCATTTTATTCAATGTCATTTTTTTTATCGCTCAAGTGAAACTTTCAAGGATGTACTAACTTCATGAATAACAAAAGTTGTTGACGTGTAGAAACGCAAATTTACAGGTTTAAAGGTAAGGGAGGCCAGTGATGGGAAATCATTCGGAAATTTGTTATAGAATATATTTTTTCTTGTTGATCCGTAATCTTTCACTTCGTGTACTTCGCGTGCAACGAGCTTATGCTCTTTATTTTAGAGTACCGATTCATTCGATTAATTTTCCGGAAAAATTATTGAAATTGAACTATCCGTGTGTTTAAAGCTCTTTTATTGATTAAAATTGCAAATAATTATTTGAGCGGATTTCAATTATATTTAATAAATACGTGACAGCCAGGTTAATGTGAAGTCTTAGAGACTTGTTAATGAATTTTTCATTACGATTTAAATATCTAAAAAAGTATTTTGCCATCTTCGAATAAGACGACAATTTTCTTTTGAATTTAGATGAATTATGCATACAGAGATATTACAAGCGATTTTTTTTTTTTTTATCCAATCTACATATCCAAAATATTTCATTGTTGAATCGCCATCAAATTAACACTAATATTACGGAATATTCCTATAATATATGTAATTGCGTTTCATTCGGCTGGAAATATAAGACTATAAATCATTCATAAATTTTTGCATTTAAATTCAAATACTTTACAATCACAAAAATTTTAAGGACGAAATGTACTCTGTAATTATTAATTAAAAATTTGTCAAAACTATAAATATTTGCCTTTGGCTTTTTAATATTAAGAATTTCGAAATTAGTTTCGTCATTTAAATCCATCAGTTTGTTTATTTTCTATATATATATATATATATATTATTTACAATTAATTTGATTTTAATTTAAAATAAATTGGAATTTATATTTTTAGATATACTCCTACGTTGTTTTTTATTTTTATAATAATTCTTTGTATTACTTTATTTTTGCGTATACGTGGACACGTACACATAAATGTGGCATATAAGAATTTTTCTACAAATGTGGCATCTACTTTTGTTCATATTTTCTTCAGTCTTAGGGGGTGTAAGAGCGCGTGCTTATAAAGAATTTCCTCATAACAGAGTAACCGACATATCATATACGCTAAGATTATGAAATATTATTATTTTAATCGACATCTACGTACATTAAAATAGATATCGAAAGTTCGGTGCTACAATTTACATTGTGCGTATGCGAGATATGTATTCCAAAATAATGTTAATAAAATTTGTTAAAACATAAATTTGAATTACAACGTAGACATAAATAATAAAATATCTTTAAGATCGTAGATTCTTATATAACATATTTGTTTATAATATAGTATGAAATTTTCAAATGCAATTTAAAGTTTCATTTAATTTTACATACACGCATCCCGAATGTACACGATTGTACGTGACTGTAGTAAACAAAAATTGACGAAAAAAAATGTACCAATTAAAATAAGGTTTCCATTAATTTCATTAAGGAACTTCATTCGTTGTGAAACTAGTAATACACGTGTTCTCTTTTGAGAATATCAAAGCATTTCCTAATCCTATATTATATTTGACTTATATCGAATAGAAATTTAGATATTGAAATTTTATATATCTGTAAATGTATAATGAAAGTCAATTTCTAATTAACTCTGATCCTTTCCAGTAGTGGAGTAAATAAAAGATAATTTACATGATTGATGATAAGGAAGTACCCAATCGATTTGATTTCAAATTTGCTCAATATTGTGTTGAAATGGATAATTATATTTAAATATATTCATACAATTACTTTATTTGTAGTGAATTTTAAAAAGCACGTTTAAAAACATTAATAAATATGTAAACTACATGTATTACAAGTATATACATATATATCTTTTTGTTCGTTTTCTTCAACTCCGAATTATATTACTTGATTCGAGTTTATTATCTTTTGGTTCATTAAAGCTATATAAATAAGATTTTAATTTTTCTAAAATATTAAATTTTTTAATTAACTTATTTTGACAATAATTGGCTAGACTTTATAATTGATAAATTAAAGCGTGATGGATTAATTTCAAATAGTTTTTGATACATCAACCCTATTCTCAGATTTCATTATCCGATAAAATATTATCTTATAAGGACATTTAAAACAAATTTTCAAATTCGTTAATAAACTACATGTTTATGTTAACAATAATAATTCGTATCTATGTTTAATGATTTTTTGTAAATTGTATCGAAGCCTAAAAACTTTCTAAATCTCTGTTAACAGGATTGTGAAATTAAAAATATATGCTTACAAAATATTAATAACAAAATCAGCTTATTTTGTTCATATTTTATGTTAATTTTATGATTTTTCTTTAATCGATTATTCATATAAAAAACTTAATAAAAAGTGATATGAAATTTTTCAATTTTAAGCACTCCACACACTTTAAATACTTATTAAACTTTTCATTATCTTATATAACATTGAATCCTTAATAAATCTAATCTGTGTTTGGATTCATATTGTCGTAGATTAATGTGAAACAATATATTCGAAATTCGTGAAAGCCTTTGAAATGTATGAATTAAGTGAATAAGCAATTCAAATGGCAGTAAATAAAAGTACCTTTTCACGATATTAACCGGGTAAAATACATTGACTGCTTACGGAATATCGATTGTAACAATTTTTTACAACAAATTATGTTCATTTATTATAATGAACTGTCACAATGGACTATTTTAGAGTCGAATGTCATTAAAAATGAATGATCATAGGTAGCTTTAATTTAAAAACAATTAGTAGCTGGAAAATAATTATGTTTGTTAACGTATTTAAATGAAATAACAGCTTAGATAAAAAATATTATTTGACAGTAAATTTTGTTGAAATTTTTTTTTTTTTGCTCCAAAGGTGTTTTAATAATTTTACAGCGAACGAAAATGTATAGTATTTTCTAAAAAAAATATCTAATAAAAATACTGTAATTGGGCATTATTAAAAAGAATAATAAAAATTTAAAGTTTTAAAGTAATATAAGATCTGAAATTTTTATTCTCTGCAATAAATACTCTTCGTATCACATATTCAAGTAAAAATAATTGAAAATTTCTTTCATACCTATACTTTCTTTCTTTTAATGATATCTCGAATCATATTTAGAATATCGATTTTACTGTCTACTTATGCGTCGATTAAATGCGAGATTATGGTTATTCGAGAAATTCCCTCATTACAAAATTTCCACGCCAACATCGAGATTTATAAACTTATATGCCATGATTCAGGATATGCTGAAGGTTTTAGTTAATTTAATTCCGTTGGCGCCTCTCTTCCTATCTCTATGAACTGGCTTATGCGATATATGCTTACAGAGATACATCATATATTGCTTTATGGCATTATATTAACATATTAACAAAATTATTCAAGTGCTTTTCAAGATACAATCTCTATGGCAAGACATCGATATACATTCTCGGCCGGCTCGTTAATTTTTATAATCAGAGTTGGCGTTAAAAATAACTTTCAAGATGTTAATAACATATTATACTTAGAAACATGTATATATATATATATATATATATATATATATATATATGCCGAGTTATATTAAATATTTAAACAGATTTATAAATGTAGTCGTTTAAACGAATATGCATGGCGTGGTACTGTGTTGCTTGAATTTTTCTGATTTCGTAGATTCGAGATATTTTGCAGACTAATTTGATTCTGCAACGTTAAATGATAAATGTAACGATATTTTTTACATTAAATATTTCACTCGTTTCTATAACACGTTTGTTTAAAACAGAAAATATTGATTCAATAATTACGAAAAATATTCGCTGAAAAATTGCAAAATGTAAATATGTCGACCACATAAGTTTCATATTTATAATGATTAATTGCCTTGGTATGATTGAACCAGGATAAGGTTCTCACTAAAAATTAAATAGCCAGACTTCCAAAGGGATAAAATACTTATTTGGAATATTACACGTTCGAATGTAAAAGCACATTGGAAAATTAATTTTCATTTTCGTTACTTTAAGTCTAAAGAAATCCAAGATTAATAATTAGCGTGGAGTTATATATTTCATGCCAAATTTTACTTGGAGCATCATTCGGATCAGTTTAACTACAAATATTTCATTTCTTTTAAAAAGTCCATTAATTTTGTATGTTCAGTTTTATGTCTCGATCAAATGATTCATAAAATATTATTTTCAAGCCGAAGCACATAGTACGCGAGTCAAATTCAAATTCTGATTTCGGTTGATTGAAAATTTTCGAGAGCAGCGATAATTAGCAGATACACCGAATCTGTGGCCAATACAAAGCTAATTTTTCAAATTTTGGCAAATAATTCACATTCCACAAATATTCACTGACAATGACAATGACTTTATTACGCGGCATCTCAAATTCAGAATTAAAAATTAAATAATTTTGTCAAACAATCAGAAGACGGGTAGGAATATTCAGCAAATACGCATTTCTTATACTACTACGATCAATTTCTTATGTAAATAATGCCATTTCCACGCGAAACTGTGAAAATTGTTGAGATTCCCATCAACAACATCTCTTTCACATTTTACATTTGAGACACATTCCTCAATCGCTGCCAAGAACTACTGAGATTTGCTCACATTCACCCCTCGACTAATTCACTTTACACTTTTACAAAGCAAACTACACGGACATTTACACGCTCCTGGCTTCTATTTCCAATATAAAAAACATTCAGGGCCACGTAAACTCTAGTATCGTCTGTAATTCCTTACCAACACACCGACAACAAAGTATGTGACTGGCATGTTAAAACGGCCAATAAATAGTAATAACGTCTGTCGGTCAATATGGCGTTGCTATTGCGCATAATAAGAGATTCAGCTCATTTTTTTTTACGCATCTGTGCTTGTCTCGACAGGAGTTCAGTGTGGTTATAAACGATGCCAGTCTCTCTTTAATTAAGTGAGGGATCCAAGTGAGTTATTCAGCTGGCAGTCAACCGGTCTAACGATTCACTAACCGATGCTACGGAATTTAAATGTTGTCGCCTCTGACTGTATTGCCAGTGTTAACGCGGCCCCTTAAAATAAACGTCTACTTGGCTCTATTTGACTAATAACAACAACAACAACAACAACAACAATAATTGAAATTTATAAAGGTAATGAAAGCATTCGGTAAATGAGATTTTCATTTGATAGAAGTGCCGATGTTGTAGATGTGCATTAGAAAAATTTAGTTATATAATTGAGATTATTTTCATGTCCAGGTTAATATTTTGTTATTAGAGAGCAATTGATACAAAAGTATACCACGTTACTTGCTTTTTCACCTTTCTTAGGCTCTTATGCGTGCCTACATATATATATGGACACGTATGTAAATGTATGTGCATATACACAAGTACATTATTCTCTCATATTTCTCATTATATGTGCAACCTAAAGTCAGGGACCTTATATTCCTCATTAACCCAAATGTTTCAGGTCTTCTATTAGCATGAGAGATACTCGTGTTTCTTGCTATCGTCTATATTTTCATGCAAAAATAGAAACGCATTTTATAGCTGAATTTAATGCGACCATTTTATCTTATGGTATACTTTAATTATGTATCAGAGACATTTAATTTACTATGTAATGCTATAGCATGAGGAAGTTCCTGATTATATGATACTTCATTATATGAATAGATTAGTGACTTCCATGCATATATATATATATATATGTAGTTTGGCCCATACTTGAGTTATTCTCAGCAGAAACTTTATTATATAGATTTAGAAAGAAAATTAAAAAGTCTTTTTATCGTATCTTTTTATCGTGAGAGAAATCACGATTGCAAATATAATCCAACTGTTTTGGAACTGAGTTTTTCATCAATTCATTATATAACTTTGAAATCTCTAATTAATTGTTGATTAATATTTATTTGAGAATAAGAAATTTAATTTCATAAATGATTCATAAGAAGAGTAATATAATAATTTATAACTAATATTAATTAAACGCAAGATATATAGAATATTTTAATCAAAGATTATTTTAACAAGTGTTTCTAACGAAAGACAATGATTACAAATATATTCCACTTTTTCATCCTCATCTTTCTATTATTGCAAGGAATTAATTTTGTTTGCAGAACATCTCAAAAACTATAGATTTAAGGACTATAAAATATTTAAATTATGCATCAATTTGAATGTAAAAATTCACCGTTCACTTAGAGACAAGTTTATCCGTAATATTTGTAAAGACTTCCACAATAAAAGTAAGGACTTGTTCTTCGTATCTATAAGAGATTCAGTAAACATATACCTAATGGTGTCTGTGTGTGTGCGTGTGGTTAAGGAGAGGCCTGGTTGAATATGTGTGTGTGTGTGTGTGTAATCTAATTCATGAAATTTACAAACATCTTAGTGTATTGGTGATAATTTAGATGAGACTTTAACGCTTGTTTATGTGATGATAATAATTAAAAATCATCTGGTTGAGAGGATGAAAAGAACTTTTTTAATTATCAGTTGGCAGTAGAGTTCGTGGGTTGTGCACAGTTCGAATTTTTCAAGACAGCGTTACTTTCACTGGGCGAGAGATGTGTCAAAGTGTGGCCAGAGTATGCATGTGTGTTGGGTCGATCGTTAAGTAATCCTGGAAAGCTTAGGCAGTTTCCAACATTGTCACGCCAACTTTTTGAAGGGAATTATATGACTGACGACAAATCGACAAATGTCTGTGCCATTTCTCTAATTCGAGAAATTCCATACATCTTTTAGTGCGATAATCCATTTTTTTTTTATTTGCGATTGTGTGACGCGTAGATATATTAATAGACTATTTGTTTTATCCTAGCAGTAACTTTACGGATACCAAATATAATAAGTGGGCTACGTTATAAACTACTCATCCGAAATGCGGTCGAGGATTAAAATTTCAATATTGCAAAAGGACTATTCCATCGAAGCTCAACTCCCGTTAAATCCGTATAAACAACTTGGCAGTTGAAACAACATGTAAAAATAGAAATACAAATGTGGCCTCGTAGCGAGTACCAGTGGTTTCGTCGTGTAAAAGTGAAACAGGAGACCGACCTAGTAGTCCCCTAGTAGACCTAGTGGAAAGGAAGGCTTTTACATTTAAAAGTAATTTTAACAGTGAATGTGCTTGTTCCAACAATACATCGATTTGTCGGCTAACGATGCAGTATTGTATGTACAATTCAATAGTACCACAGTCATTTTCAAAATAATTACTCGAACTTGGCTGTGAAGCTTAAAAAAGTTGTTTTCTTTTTTTTTTTTTTTGGAAAAATCTTGGGAATTACTTAAGTGAAAATTGCGTGTACAAGTTTTTTTTATCCTTTCACAGCTTAGCCTCTTATTTTTCATATACTCGTAGGACTTTGCGTTTAAATATTTTTGCCTCTCCAATTTAAATCTTATTTGTTTAAAGAGAAAAAAAGAAATAATAATAATGTTTATAGATATACGTGTAAGGTAAAATCTAAAGATTAAAGAAAACTTTTAAGACCTTTTCATTTGAAAATCAAGTTATTTTCCTTTGCGGACTTTTAAGTAATTAAAGATAATCTTAAATGTATCATGTTTGTCTTTGTTGATATTTGTTATTTAAATTAATTAGCAAATTTAATTTTAATTTACTTATCTAATTATTAATATTTGTTAATTAATAGATACACATATTTATGTAATGTCATAAGGTTCTCACGAAGGAATATTTAAAAAAAAAACAAATTATAGATACGTATTCCTTTTGAATATAAAATACCGTAATATTGAAATATTTTATTAAACGTTCGTAATTGATTTCCGAAAAACAAAAAAAAAATCAAAATTCCGTGTAAAATTATATAATTGCATTGTTTTATTTCCTATTAATTTTTTAAAGGTTTCCGTATTTTTACTTGCAAAGAACGCTCGGTGTAGTGCAATATTTTTAAAATTTGCGTAGCGCTTGTGCGTTCCTTTGCAGAATCGTAAAGGGTTTCTTATTTCACCTGTAAATTCTAATGTTTCAAGCTCGTAAAACTTTTTAAATGCTTAATTAAAAAATTATGTCTCCTTATGAAGAGAGACGAAGCATTCGGTCAAGTCAAACGATACGGCACCGATAGCGCAACTATTGTAATTCGACAGTAATGCTAACTGAAGGGTTCAGCTTCATTGTAATTGAAGGTAAAGTGAGAGATTTGAAAGATGTAACGTGAGAAAATCTGACCGTAAGTATTATTGACTACCGGAGCTACAGAGATTTTTAATGAGTTTTTCAATCTAAAAAGATATATTGGTTCAAGGCTAATTTAGGCATTAACGGATGTCAAGTGTGATTTACTCTTCCCAACGTTCTATCGTTGCTCTTGTTTTTTTAAATTTCCTTCGACTACTTATAATATAGTCATAATATGTCGGATAATTTTCTCGTCACGTTTATATTAATCTGCCTTTACTTGATCTAAAAATTTACGCAAAAAGTAAAGTAATATCTAATTGCCGGATACTTTAATGTCAACTGTCATTGTTTAAGGAAAAAAAAGCTTCTTGCTGCCTAATCTTTTTCACATGAACAATTATATTCTCGTATTCATAAACTAGGCGGGCGCGATTATTGTGTATAAACATTTACTGAAAGTCGATCGAGTACATTCAAAGTTACAAAGTTTAATGTAAATTTATTCAAATGTCAAATTTTTCAATGATGAATTTATCACACGACGCGTATTTATACCCATAATATATATATATATATATATTTATTATATATCTTGAATGCATTTATATTCTATCCCATTCAATACTTTTATATTTCAAAATGTTAATAAGAATAAATTACCAACACAATTATTATAATAAATTCTGAATTATGTTTCATTCATCCAAAAAAATTGTACACAATAGATATTCAATAATTATAGCCTCATTCATTTTTAAACGCGAATACTTGATAATTATCAGAGTAATTTTTTATTTTTAATTCACAAATAGCAGTCTCGCTTACTATGTAATCTACCAATCGATAGCATCGCGTGCTTTCGCTTATCCTCCATTGTCTTACTGATAATTACTCTTCAATATTCTCCGGAAACAGTTGAGTTGACAACCACCGGAACATATTAATATCCGTGATGCTTCTCAAGCTTTTCGCGCGCTTTATTTACACGTCGGTCAGAGCAAGCTCCGTGTAATTTTCTGCGCACCAAGTGTCATGACGCCACGTATTAAAAAAAGAGAACAAGAGAAGCAGAGAAAGGCCGTGCCAGACTACCTAAGCTCCCTGAAACTTTTGGGTTTGGCAGGTGAGATGTATGAAATTATAAATGAGGATGAGTTATCCGGTAAGTAGGATCGGTCCTCGGTCACGACAATGTCGCCTTCCGGTTCAACCGACTCGCCAAGCAGGACAATAAGATGTAGCCGCTCTCGTTATATCTCGTCATGTCTATATTATAGACTCTCCGTCTACAGAGGACAAATGATGATTGACAGCCGACTGTCATCCACTCATTTCTATCGGAAAACAATTAATAATTAAAGCCACTTAAATATTTATTCATACTCGCTTGTTCGGCGCTTATTCGCAATAATATTCCCCCCCCCATGCCCAGTCCTCCTTAAGTGCGATCATCCTTTAAATCTTTCTGCTGCCTCTCTCTTGGAAATTGCATTTCAATTGCAATTGGGGAGCACGATAAATCGCCAAAGTCACATTACTGTTATTTATGAAACTACGTGGGCTTGTTTTTTTTTTTTTTTCTTGTTTTACTACAAACTTTGCATTCGACTTATTGGTTAATCGCTGCATTTAATAGTCTAATAAAGCTCGTTTAATTGCACAAATAAAATTGCTTAGTTTAAGCTTGCGAATGTACATTGAAATTATTATTTCGCAAAATCAATCGATTAAAGGCCCATAAAATCTGCACAATTTTTACCATCATTTTTTTTTTTATTCAAATGTATAAGTGAGATAATGGCTTTTCAGTATCGATGTAATATAATCTGAACTAGGAATGTTCATATTCCGTGAGAAGAATGTTCATAAACTACGTTTATTCTCTAAATGGAGAATCTTGCATTTGGATAACATTTTGTTTTGACATTCAGCACAACGTTGACGATAAATTCAAAATTTATTACATAATGTCAGTGAGCATAAAATTTTCAGGTAAAATTTTGCATAAAAAGCACCGTATAAAAATTTTCAATTTTTTATTAACAATGGGTTTCATTGTCTATGATTATATCCATTGCATTCAAAATTGATGCGCAAAACTAAGATCCAGAATTTCTACTCTAATATCTCTTTACATAACAATAGAAGTTCTTGAACATTGGATTTATTTACTATTGTTTTATTACAGAAATTATTGCAGAATAACGCAGATGAGGCAATTGAGGCATAAATTCTAGACTGTGAGATATACATATCTCTCTAAGATTTTAAACTATTAATTAATAAGAAATTAATGCGGAATAGAAATATTAATTTAAAAATTAATCTTTCCATTGCGCTCCATCACGTCTCATCATTACACGGCAATCATAAATAAGCAAAACTATGGCAGCAGCGTGTAAATAATTTGCATCCCCGGAAATCCCCGGTTAGCACCGAGAAGCTCGCGTTTGTTGGTTGCTTTCGCGTGAATGTTAAAAAATAAGTTTGTTCGTCCTCAAAAGAAGGGTTTGCAGTGAGTTGTGGGTGTACCTTCGTGGCGATTACCGGAGGGTATATGTTGCTGTCTGTGTCCGTTGTTCCTGTATTTTGTCAGCGTCGTGCTGTGAACTCGTTTCTCTTGTGCCTCCGGAGCTCCAATTAGCTCATTCTTATTCTCAAAGCAGAATCCGCGATGAATGACCTTACGATGACCCGAGGATAGACGCGAGGCGTACACGCGAGCAGAAAAGGAATACTCGGGAGCAAGTGAAAATCGCGAATAATGCATTTCATTCGTCTTGGCGATACCAATAGAACTACAAGTACGCATAAGGAAATGCACACACACACACACACACAATATCACTAATAATTCTAATATTCGTAATGCTATAATAATTGAATGCGCCTTTAAATATTATCAAATTTCTCTTTAATTTTCGTATCGATGCATTAGAAGCGTACATTAACAATGGAATAATGTATAATAATGTATGAAGTGATTGAGTGATCGAGAGAGAAAAAAGCACGCGAGTTCTCTTATAAATGAAAGTTCATAAGCCAAATTGTAGAGAGAAATTTGAGAGTAAGGAACGGGAGTAATATCGAGAAGTTTAATTCCATCGAGATATTTCACGGGGTGATCGGTGGGTTAAAGCTCGGATTGTTTCGAAAACGGCCAGAAAACGCACTACACCCACGTGACCATAAATCTTGTGAATTTTCAGGCGGTCGATTTAGCCGAGCGAGGCATGTCCCCGTTGGGCGGGCGAGTGCTCCGCGTCTTGGGGAGGCTGTGACTCGGGGGCAGCGGCACCGGGTAACACGAGGAGGCCATGCCAACGAGCGCCTCCGCGTAACCTCGGCCGGGCACCCGATGCTCTGGCCTCCGAGGATCAAGGTGCTCGAACCTCGGGCTGCAGCTCCTGGGGCTCCTCGGACGGAGGCGGCAGCAGCTCGGCTCGAGCCTCAACATGAACGAGCCCGATCCTTGTCTGCCACTGTTGCTGCCGCCGAGGTACCGACTGCGCGACCTCATCCTCGGTGACTACGCCTTCAACGACGACGGCGAACGGTAAGAGAGAGAGAGCCTGGACTTTTGCTGCTACTTACTTGCCCCCGAACTCTTCCCTCCCTCCTCCTTCCAACCAACGCGCTCTCCTAACGGCCGAGTTGGCTACCTATTATACAGGACATGTTATACAGGATTTAATTAAATTAGATTATCGGCCTTCTCGCGAAATCTCGCGATGTAGGCTGCATTGGAGTTAATTGATTGTATTAGTCTGATCAAATTTCTTGCTATTTAGCGGGCAACGGCCATTTTGAGCTACCTACCCTTGCACCCTGCAACTTCTATTTATTTGCAATCCCTTTTTTATGCGCCGTGTGCGTTTTGTGTGGTGTGGTGTGCTTTAGTGTGGTGTGGTGTGCTTTAGTGTGGTGTGGTGTGCTTTAGTGTGTGCGTGGGTGTAGAGTTTGAGTACAATAGATAATCCACTTGCGTAAATGAGTGGATGGAATTATTTATTGCTTTGGGTGCAAAGATGCGTGAAAATTAATTACGTTAATGTGTAATTATAATATGGGCTTTTCAATTTCGCCCAAGGCGAACGAGCATTCGTTGAATGTTTTTTTTTCATCCGGAGAGATGAAACAATCAGTAAATTGTATTCAATTAGAGAGGCCGAAAATCCGTAGAAAAATATTACTCGCTGATTTCTATTCAGCGTAAATAATCGTAAATTTAGTGTAATAAAGAGAAGAAAGTTTAATGAAAATGCTTAGAATAATGTTGGTACGAATTAAAAAGGCATTAAATTAAAACTGATTGTCCGGTGAAATCGATAAGTTCATTATATAAAGTAAATGGACAAAAAAAAAAAAAAGAAAAAAAAAATTACTTACTATAAACCAGATGAAACCGAAACTTTTACTTTTGTCGAATCAAACTCCATTAACTGTAAAGGTGAGAAAACAAATGAATCGCGGAGTTGTTAGCGTAAATGAGTGCAAAAACTCTAGTCAACAATGCTACTTGAATTTCAAATGGATAATTAAAATATTGGATTCATTCTGAAATCGCATTCAATCGGTGCTGAATGGTACTCGATGCAAGTGATAATTAAAAATTTCAGTGTACTCCTAATTTTTCATGCCACTGACGCGCAAAATAAGTATAATTGAAATAATGCACGGACAATCCACAAAAACATGGAAATATCAGTTACCACGTATAAAAATTTCATTTCAGCACTCAAGCAAATGCACACCTACGCAATTTCAAGTGTTTTATCAGATGTTTAACAAATATGATGGTGTCACTTACATTATAATGATTATAAATTCTGAAAATTTATAATAATATAACACTAACATATTATTTTTAATTTTAACTAGATAAATAGACAAGTGTATGCAAAATCACTTGTATACAAGTATTAAAATAATATATATTTTTTTATCAAGTATACATAATGTATTATAATTATACACGATCATCTTTTAAAACAAAATACATATATATATATATGTGGAGATAATTATTATCATTTCAAATATTTATAAATTTATACTGTCATTTGTTTGACTTAAATAATTGAAAATTAATAAAATATTGTATTATTGGTTTATTTTCTTGAAATATATATATAGATTCTGAATTTATGTCAATATCTAGGAAAAGAGTGGCTGGAGGATTATGAAAGTAAGATTAAAGGAAATAAAGAGAAATACATATTTCAAACAAGATTAGACAAAGTTCATTCACGTGTAACATACTTGAAATGATGAAAAATTTCATAAAGTCAAATAATGCTTAAATATTAAATATGGATTTATTTTACAATTGACATCTTTTGGGTAACAAAAAAATATATTACCATTACTCTTGTCAACAAATATCTGTAATAAGATTAGCTAATGACTCGACAAATAAATATACTAGTTTCACTAATCATTAAAGGCGATTGGAATTTGGAAATATTGGAAAATTATTAAGTTTTCTATTATTATTACGTGTATACATCGATTATACATAACATTGTTTTGCCTTACTTTGCAAAAACTCTACGAAATAATTCATCAATTTTCTGTATATTCGTTTAATTTTCATCATTTATGTATGAATATTGACTGATGGAAAATTTGAAAACTTAAAGTTCCCTTATCAAATATAAATGTGAAAGTATATTAAATTTTTTTTCAATTGCAGTACTAGGTATTGATGAAAATTATTTAATCATAATAAGCTATAATTAAGCGATTTTATTAGTGACAAAATGTAAAAGCACATTAAAAAAGACTTAATTATATTTACAAATTTATAAATTTAAAATATAAACATTCAATAAGACTTTTATAATGTTGAAATATTGTAAATTATGTGTTTTATGTATTTGAAGGTATTGAATACATTTTAAATTAATAAAAATTATGTGAAATATAGCATTAAAGGAATCTGCGATCAAGTATATTATAATTTTAATTCGTATGTACAGTTAGTTCTAGTTGGATTAAAATTTTTCTTTTAGAGTTACTGTGAGCTGGTATAAATATTTTCTATTGGCAATATATATATATATACATATATATTGAAAATAATTAGAGTAAACAAATAATATTTTAATATCATCTACATTGTTATAATTACATCATACTTACAGGCGATGAAGTGCCGAGTGGTTTTATGAATCGTGAATGTATTTTATGAAGCACCGACACTCATACATTGGTGCGCCAGTTAAAAAAATTAATTTATCTGTGAGAAAGAGAGCATCTTGGTGGCAAGAAATCCGCGAGAAATTTTAATAAATGAAATGAATTGCCGCTCATCATACATTCAAGACATAATGTAGGCGCGTAATTACTGCTCTTGCATTACTTTATGAATTATTGTTTTATCTTTTTGGCCATTTTGTTCTAAATATTTTATATTTTATCAAGACAGCGCATAAAATAAATGATGGCGCAAGATTTCACATATTTACAATAAAGTTTACGTTTATATTTTACTTTTACGCGATTCCACTGCAAGGAATAAGTATTATAATTAATTTTACTACTAATTAATTAATCATTTATTATCTCAATGCTTGCCCAACGAACAACATTTTTCAACGATTAGAAATAATTTTGTGTTTTAATTCCACGTAGTTGTGTATAGGTATATACAATACAAAAGAGTTTTGCAAATAAGCACTGAATGTTAATAAAGTTCAAACACTAGATTATTAATCATAAAATTCTCAACTCAGAAATATGTCAATTTATAAAATAACCACGTGAATGATATTATCTCTCCAATGACACAACATAGGCCAACTTAATGATAATGTTTATGCACTGACATAGATCCTACTTAAAATCAATACGAAAAATTCAATTACAGTTGATAATTGTCATTTTAAAAAGATGTTTACCCTCCATTAATCATTATTATTATTGTTATTGTTATAAAGTTGCTTTTATCACTGCTGTTATCCATTGTTATTCGTAGTAATGACCGTAGTAATTAGAAAAGCATTGAATATAATGGCAACGAAATTAACAACAAAGATAATGAGAGTAATAATGATAATAGCAGTAGCAGTGATAATAATAAAGAGTAGCGGGAGGATCTTCGCTACTGGATTATTTTGATTATTGTAATAAAGCTCAGACTTCATTACGTGATATCTTTATTTACCCGGACTCGAGTCATAATCTCCCTCGAAATCTCTATGCACCGATCGATGAATCTTCGCTTACTTTTATATATAAGAGTGTTTGAACGGATAAGAGCACGTCATAACAGTTTATTACGTTGTTAAGGGTTTACTCGCATATATGTTGAGAATGCATTTAAAGTGCGACAGTGTGACACTCGCCTTAAACGGCTCTAAAATTATCTTACGACTAGATTTTTCAAGTATCCGTTTCATGTACGGATATTCTAATACAATTCACCGTTAATTATTAATCACATTGTGCTCAGTCGTAATTGCAACGAGTTGTTTAAATAAATAATTCGGGGGCTACACTAATTTGCTAATCTTATGTTAGGCAATTTGCGTGGGTCGTTAATATTTCAAGTCTTAAGATATTAGAATTGATTAAAGTGTCTGTAATAAGAATTAAAGTGAATTTACAAGAATTTGGTAGAATCATTCGATAGAAATTTCAACCTCATATACACACTTCGTTATTCGTTGCCTTTTCCCGGCTTTTTTTAAAAGAAATTATCGTTCATTAATTTATCGATTGTTTTATTTAAAGTTACCAGGCATAAGTACGAGTCTTAAATGTTATATTAAAAATAATTTATATGTAATTTCTTAATATATAATAACAACATTTTCCTCACTTATAATTAACATCGTTATATATTCTATACGTATCCTATCGGCAATTTCGATATATTAATTAGCTGATAATAATAACAATAGCAATAACAATAATAATATTGTTAATAATAGTAAGAAACATTAACGAATAGAAGTTCAATTGCCTATTATATAATAATGATCTTCTTCGAATTTGTTACGGTTTACGTAAGTTTTGTTCGTGTGCGTGTGAAATATTACGGATATATGTAGCCCACAATAACAGCTCTTGCGTTCCATAACACAACAATATTCTCTTTTATATCAATAATATTATATGCCGCGTGTTTTGTCGTATATTTAAAATATATGACATTCTATAGTAGATTTGATAGGCTAATGCCAGAATAATATGCATGGGACTCAAGATACTTTAGTCAATTAAGTTTATATTTATCGAACTTTATTACATACCACATCGACTCTCCCTACATTCAGTCTACAATTTCTTAAATAACATCTTCGACTAGTATTCAAGATTTTATTTCAGCAATTACACGTTTAAGCAGGCTTATATCATTTAAAATTTTATTTCTAATCACACATGAAAGGGAAAGCTCTTGAATATTAATAATTTTAATTTTTGTCCACTATGACGCTCATTAACGCTCATTATTAACGCAAATCAGCATTCGAATTATATCGGCCTTAAAGCATATGCCTATCTTATTCGATTCATCGATACATAATCAGCATTATTTTATGTTTAGCAACCGTCCACGTGTTCTTCCTCGATATCTACCAAGGATCCAGTAAATCTCGATCAACTGCATTGTTTTCGCAATCGTGAAATTGCGTTACGAAGTTCGATCGAGTTTTTTACGATTTCGCGAGTCTCCAGTGTATACGGAATGGTTAGTGGGCTGTTTAGGTAGAAAAGAGGTATTGAAAGAAGGAGAGGGAAGCCAATCAATGATGGCTGCCCGTCGTAATCACATAGGAGATAATGGCTTTTCACAGGCCAATTGATATTTATTGTTTTATAAATTTATGAGACTTCCTGGCATCGTTATCAATAATTTAGCTCTCGTTTATAGCTTATAAATTCTATGACTGAAAGCTGTTGTTGGAGGAGAACTTGCGCTGCCTAGAACAAAATTAATACGTTTTATAATTGAAAAAAGTTGGAAATTTTGTAAAAAAAAAAAAAAATGCAAGTGAAAAAATACATGATAAACAAAATGATGTAATTTATTATGTAATCAAGCTGCTGGATTATTTGAAAATTTTCGGAGCTGCAAATAAGGAATGTATTAAAGAATATTTATAGTAAGTATCAGATACTGAAAGGATGATTATATAATTATTTAATTGTAAATTTAATCGATATATTATAATATTAGATTATTCTAAACGCTTTATCTGATCGCAATTAAAGATTTTGTAATTTTTTAATTTATTTTTCCTACTTTTCCATCACAATATCACAAGAAACATATTAGAACGATAAAATGATGCGTACGAGTGGTTAAACATCGTTTCAATTTCAAGTCATTCATAATTATATAAATATTCAAAATATTAATCATTGTAATTAATCTTAATAATCATATCAATTAATTAGTCGTTTATCATTGTCAAGCTTGAATTTCTTAAACATTAATTTATTTAAGTATATAAATTGAAAGTGATGTATTGAATTTCCTGGGTGTTTAGATATTTGAGACTACTGTATATTTCAAGACACTTGAAACTTTTAAACACGGAGTACAGTTGTTGAAAACTAAATTTTCCGACATATATATATAATGTAGAGCGAGAGAGGAAGAGAGATATTATCGGATAAAAAGTATGGCACGTTTTTAGTTATACGAATTATATTGATATATCTAAAGAGAAACTTTATTTTTAACTTTTCTGAAACTTCAATGCTCAAAGTTAAGGAGTGAATCTTTAGATTTTTTGTTTTTTTTTAATGAATCTAAAGATTAAGTATTGTATGGCTTGTAATTTTTTATATATTTTCAAAGATATAAATTTTGGATTTCAAAAGATTGTCAGGTTATATCGCAAATAAATAGCCACAATGCCGGAATACTTCAATTAATAATTTACAGATAATCTTTTTGCTTTGCTATATATTGTAGCGAGTGTATTTTAAAATTACAGCATTTCATGTAATATATTAATTAAAATATGTGAAATCTAAAATATACAATAATAATGTATGAAATATTATTTTAATCTATAATTGAATTATCATTTTTTTTTTTTATATTTATTATTTTTTAGAATTATTAGTAGATAGAATTATTATTTTTTATAAGTCGTAAAAGGCAGATCTATAAAGTTTTATAATAAATACCAAAATTTTAAGAAAATATTAAGATAGTTAAACGTATACTACATCTTGATATTTTACATAAATGTATTACATAAATGTGGATGCAGCAAATTTAAAAAATCATCGTCATCTCAATTTTAAAAACTTTTTTGAGCTTTAAAGTTTGCAATCCCATTTTGATCTAAATAAATAATATTTTGAAATTTTCCTTTTCAATTTAACAAGATAAAGTTTATCACAAATTATGTTTTGCTCGCTGCTCCTTTCCTCAATAATTAAAACACCATTGTCTCATTCCATTTTGTTGTCGGATTCATTATCACAGTGTGCGTAATGTGATGAAAAAAATATAACCACCTCATTAAATTTACAACAATATAATAACAATAAAAGCAGAAAGTATAGCTTAATTGTGCATAATTAAAAAAAAAAAAAAAAAATTCGTTTAAAATGCATACCGTCGAAATTACATTCTTCATCTGAATAAATTCAGCATAAAATCTGTTTAGAATTATTTATTTATTCGCATCTTGATAAAAACTTGTACAATAACATTCAACGCGAAAGGACTTTTCTTATTATCTCAATAGATACATAATTAATGGGTCGTCTTTTCACGGGGCTCCTAAGATAAACAAATATATTCTAAATGAACAAATTATCTCTTGAGTCAGAGTAAAGTAGAGCGAGTACGATTTTAATAATAATATATAAATAATTTTTGTTAAAAAATCTTTTCGAATAATTGGTTTCGCTGACCTCCGTAAAATTTTATTTATAGCTCATTAACTTTCACGAATTCAACATTAATAGAATAAGGGAGATTAAGGGAAAATATCGAATTCCATTAATAATTCAATATGTAAAATTACAAAGTAATAATTAATAGAAGTGACAGCTTAGCCAAATTATTAAAAATTTTTTAGAATATAATATTCATATGATTTATTTTTGAACGTTATTCTCAAATTTCTATTACTCGTACAAAATACTCGTAAATTTCATCAAACATTTAATGTATTTTATTTAATATTTATGTTTATTATACATTGATTTATCGATATATTTGAAATGGTTTCATATTGTAGAATTAGATACGGCAGAGATATAAAAAAACTTTATTTCAAGGCTTATTTAGATCGCTCGACTGAAATGCAGAGATTTCGGAGATATTGGGACAAAATATATCTATAAATGTCCTCGTACCTCTGCATCCTCAGTAGTAAAGTACTACTACGCTTATAATAAAAGATAGGAGTTTTTATGTCTTCTTTTCTACCCGCTTTTGTTTTTTTTTTTATCAATCATTTCACTGATCTGCTCGGAAATCCGTATATTAAAGCAACCACCGGCACCTCGGCGACCAGTACTGCGATCATTAGTGCTTAGGAAATGAAAGTGCGACACGGAAACTAGAAATCAAAGGAACGCGTGGACTCAAGGACAAAACGGTTATTGTACCTTACTTGGTCTCGGCTTAGTAAAAACAAAATAACTTCTCGGCTTTCCCGCTCTCTGCCTTCACTGCGCACTCGGTGTGACCGGGGCTGGAAAAAAGGCCCGCCTATCGGCATCCAAAACAAGAGGGACAAAGATATCAGTGCACCAAGTGTAAGAAAGTGTAAGTGCCGATTGCGGGACCAATGAGAAAAATCAAGTCAATTAGTTTGGACGGGGTGACGTAAAGTCGCGATGAGGACAAAGTGAGCCACGTCGTCCAATCAGTGTGGTTTTAGTTGTCTTCGAGTAAAGATCAATCTTCAATTATGGATCCCGGCAGAAGCGGAAACAAGGCAACGAAGATTGGTAGAAGCAGTACCGTAAAAAGCCTGAAAGTTCCAGCTGAAGTAACTAAGTAACATTCAGCTAGAGCGTAGGTACCCAGGAACGCTGAGACCTTCTCAGTAAGAAACGTAGAGGGAAATTGCCCTCTTCACGAACTGCAGCATCCCGCCCCCTAGCAGCAAGGTCGGGGACTAATTTCTTGGGACTAATCGCGCAGTACGTAACAGCAGGGTCAACTTACACTTGAACCTCGCACCGTAAAAGATGTTTGTCACATCCAACTCAGTGTAAACGGAGTTAGGCGGCGCGGCGGATTTTCGAATGCCATTGAATCTCCCTCCAAGCCTTTGATACATTTGATACTGTAGTATATTGAAATGAATATAACAATTTTATAAAATTATTTGAAGTAAACAGAATATTCGTATTTTATGCAATTAATATGGTGGTACATTGAAAATAAAAGAGCTTAAAAGAGCATAAAATCATTCAGTGTTTATAAAAGTATAAAGGGTTGAATGAAATTTTGAATTTAAAGGTTTATTAATAAAGAGAATCACGATGACGAAGACAAAAGGTGGAAATATACACCATTAGGCTGGAGCTCCAGCAGAGAAAGTGAGTACTAAGCTAATCAAACTTCAACTACAACAGATTCGAATTCAGAGCATGAAAGACATGGAGGAAACTGCTGAGACGTACAAAATTGAAGAAAGCCTTTTGTGTTATCAACTTGGCCAGACATGCCAGATAATCATGATTACCTGATGAAAGACACCTTTAATCAAGAACGAGAGCAATATATGCATACAATAATGATATTCAGAGAATTGAAAAAGGAGGTGAAAGCTAGTGCGATGACAAATAAGTCACAATGACAATTCATCCAACCTACATATATAAAAATATAAAAATACTTACTCAACAGTGGTGTTGAGTAAGGAACAAAACAAGCAACACAGAAAAATTATATCACTTGAGAGGTGCCTTACGGGGACCTCCAGCAGACCTCATATCAGATCTCCAACTCTCCGATGAATCACTTGTCATACTTTGGGACCTGTTAATCGACAGGTACGAAAACCAAAGATTGCTAATTAATGCTCATCTTGAAAGCTTAATAGGAAATCTAGATCCAATAAAGGGAGATGCTCCGTCATTAGATAAAATCTTGAATAAGATAAACAGAGGAGTTTGCAAGGTGAGATCAATATTAGCAAAGGAAGATATGGGGGAATTTATGTTGGTTCATTTAATCATTAAAATGTTGGATGAGAAAACAAGGGCACAATGGCGACTGTCATTGGGCAAAACACGCACCTTTCCAAATTTGGAAGAATTACAAGATTTATTGATGTCACGCCTAAGTGCGCTCCAAAGTTTAGGCCACACGGAGCTCAAGGGCATGCTTGTTAGTTACATCAATGATAAAGCAGGCAACAAATTGTCAGTCACCAAACAAGATTAAGTTCAGCATGCAATACAGCAGCAATGACCACGAAGATCAATGTAATTTTTGTGACAATGAACACCGCAGTCAAGAGTGCCCTGAATTCGAGCAAATGTCAATAACTGAAAGGAGAGAGTTAGTACCGAATAACCACTTATGCTTCGACTGTCTAGACCATCACACTCTGAAGACATGCAGGCAACCCAGTAGGTGTAATGAATGTGAAGGCCGACATCATAAAATGGTACATGGGGAAGGTGAAGGCAAAAATTTGGGGTTGTCACACCAATTTTAGCAATAAGAGAGCTGAACCAACTCGACGACAGTGATGGATACATATATTCACCAACTGTATCTTGCATTAAAAAAGGAAGGTTCGTCGACGATATTTTCGGTAACTTGCAGCAATTGCAGGAGCCTGCAATATAATGGAAATGGCCTTGCATGGTGGGCGGTATAGATTGGCTAAATAACATTTGCCAAACAGTTAAATTATGGAGAATAATTGCTTTATGCTTCAGGCTTGTTTACTCTTTAAAATAAAGGTTTTAAAGAGGAATCGGAGGACGTTAGAACTACAAGAGATTTAATCTACATGCTGTGGGCCACAAGAGTGGCAAATCAAGGAAGAAGCTGGGTGCCCTGCCAACATCCTACAGCTGCTATGTTTGTCAACCCACAATTGACGGTGCCAGCCCTTCAGCATGGAAGTAGGTCGAGAAGACGATAGGGACCTTGCTAACAACAAAAAAAGGGAAGGGGGTCGAACACTCCATCCAGAAGAGAAGCGCGGATTTCTCGCTGGCAATTCATACTACACACATGTAAAAATATCTGAACGCAATGGTAAGATCACTATCTGCAATAGCTGCAAAGTGAATCAAAATAACATTATCCGGAAAACGAGATAACAGATGGAGATGAACGAATAATGGCAATAAACAAATCTTGTAATTTTATAGTCACCAGTGAATGTGGGTACTGACATTTGGGGCAGGCTGGATGAATTTTGGTGAGAGGTTTCTGTTCTTACATACACAACACACAATAAGTATACCATCCACTGTACAACAATAGGACAATTATTATTAAATAATCAGTAACAGCACACACACACACGTGTTTAACGATCAATCTATCCTGTTATATCCCCACTCCTTAACATCAGGGAGAATATTCAGTCTACTAAGGTAAAATCCCTATCAGTAGGTCGTCGATTCGGATAAACTGAGCCCGCGAAAACTAGGCAGAGGATACCTTGACGTGATCATTATGTTTCACTCATACCTCCAATATATTTAATATTCTCATTATAATTTTTATGGTATTAATGAAAATGAAATTTTTGATTTGCACAAATTGTGGTAATTGCTTAATGTCTGTTAGTTTGAGCGTCAGACGCCTTTTGTATTGAAATGCCTATAATACTGTGAGACATGCGATTTTCTTTATACTTAGTATTATTACAATACAATATTATTGAATGGCCTTACTCGTTCAAAGGTATATACAATTTTATTGGAATATAATAAATTATCATATAATATAGAATGTGTATTTAGTTAAGTAAACTAATATGGATTCTTATAAAGTAAAAGCGTATCGTAAAGTATGAACGAAATCATTAATTTACATACCAAAATCTATAAACAGAAAAAATTAATTTTTGAAAGAAAAAATATTAAGTTTCGAAAATACATACTGCACATTTAAAGTTTTGTTTTAAAAATTTATTTATACAAATATACTATACAAGTGATTCACTGAAACTTTTCCGAATTATAAATTCATCTATGCATTCGCTCGAAGAACTTCTGCCTCTTTCTTCTTAGTCATAAATAATTTAAATATTCTTCCATAGTATGACTCGTAATTATTTTCAAAATATAACATCCCTTCCTTTATCTCTAATATCTATTTATATTAATTATCATATGTAGGTAATAAGGCATATTAAGATATCAAACACCTATTACTTTGTTACCCTTTTAAGTTCATCAGACTATATTTCAAACAACATATTACAATTCCGTTCGAATTAATATCTACTTTTATGAAAAATATCTCGTTAACTGTACTTTTTGCTAGGCAGTTCAATAGATTTGACAGCTTCACTTGAAGTTCAAAAGCACCATTTGCATCATAATTTATTTAAAATTTATTTAAGCGCATTTTATTGGAAAAATTTGCAACGCGCATTATTAAATTAATTTGATAATTATTGAATTCGAATAATTAACTTAATTAAGATGCTTCAAATTCGCCTTCAAACAGATAAATACGGATTCGTGATATTAGAAGTAAAGCCGATTATTAAATCGTGCGTTATCTCTCAATTGTTCCTCCAACAACTTTTAAGCTGCAATCGGTACGCCAATACGTAAAGTGGATGTCGATCTATATATAGAAGATGATCTAAGGGACCGAAGCAGCACAAATACTTAGTAATGCATATAATGTAGGCGCAACTCTCTAAAGAGTTAACATTTTCGCTAATGTCACGTGGATGGTACTGTTGATGATTCACTGATTACTAATACATTCAATTAAGCAAATTGCCTAACATAAATGCTCTACATCCCGAATGGAATAAATAATTATTAATTCTATATGGGAATAGTTCCTAAATAAATAATTAATCGTCTTTCTCAATGGGATGTAGGCGATTTGTACTGAGTATCTAAATAGCTAATTAAACATTATATTTGCATAATAAGCTTAATGATTTTCTTACAATAACAGTGCTTGAATATATTTTCATCTATAAATCTTACAAACTCTATTGATTTACGGCGACGTGTATGTGATACTTTGTGAATTGTATTCACAAGTATATAAAAATACCAATGTACATCTATGCAAAATATATAAATTCGTATTAAAATAATCACTTAAAGAAATATTTCTTTGTGTTTATTCTTTAATTAGTACATTAAATTTCAAAGTTTCGTAGTTTATTGAGATATGGTAAAATAATGATTATTAAAAAGATATAAAAATCTTATTGAAATGAAAGAAAAAAAAAAATAAAATAACATTCTTAATCTTGTTAATAAAAGTCTTAAAAATATGCAATTAAAATATTTCTAATGGAAGAAAAACAAAAACGTTTAAACTATATTTGAATGTTTTCAAAATACGAATGTGCAAACACTCGTTCAAAAGAAATTTCTAGATGTTTTTCGAGCTTAAATATTAAATTGTAGTAATTTCTTTTTATAACTGCCGCTATTTACACGAATAAAAACACCGAGAACGTACAAAGTGCAGTACAAATACAACATTTATTTAATGAATGTTAAAAAATATTAGTATTACACTTGAAAAAATAATTTTCGAGCAATTAAAAATTTATTATAAACTTGAAAATTTTTTTAAATCTAGCTAAATAATAGTATTCTGAATTTATTTTACTATTTAACAAATTATTATAGAAGAGTAATATTCTCATTGACAATTTCAATCAATATCTTATGCTTATTGAGAAACGGTTAGATTTCTAATTCTGAATTCCGAAAAGACATTAAAAAAATTTTATGTCGTTTAATGTATTGTAAAATAGGTCTGGACAAATACGTTTGTCTATTTATTTATAAATATTTCTGTTCTCTCTGCTTTCATATTAATCGTGTTATCACAATTTGTTCCAATTCCATCATAAACAATACATAATACACTAATTTTTTATTCGAGTATATTATTTTTAAGACTTAATGGTTATTTTTCTGTATTAAAATTAGTAAAACAATAATAATAATGACACTATTAGAAGTAACAATTATATATTCTTTATGTTTAAAAATATCATTAATGTTTTTCGTAAACTTAATTATACAATGTGATTTAAAAATTCTAATAAATAGTCCTTCGTATCTTTTATTTAAAGTAAATTAAATTTTCGTAGACATAGTTTTATAATAATATCATTCATTCGGAGATACTTGAATGTATATTTTGAGAAATTTGTTAATTTATTTTCCCAATTTTTTTTTCTATGAAAATAACTTTTAAATGTAATAATCTGTCTTTTGACGACATATGCTATCTTAATGTTTAAATATTTGAAATAATTCTTTATATTTATTAAACAAAAATTTTATGTTAAATTATGATTTGCATAAAATATTATACAGTAAGAGTAATATTGAAATGAAAATATTGGAATAGCTATAATATTTGCATAATGATAGTATGATGAATATAGATTAAAACGGACTTAACAGGATATTAACTGAACATATTAACTAAAAATAATTCTTAAAACATATGTAGCCTAAGTATTTTGCTTTAAGTATGTATTTATTTATATCATTTACACATACACACGCGCATTCATTATTACTATTAATATTAGGATTTAAAAATGTTTACGTGACTTATGAAATATATGTGTGTGTGCGCGTGTATGCGTTTGCGCATAAATCAGTGTTGTTTTAATAACGAAAGTTATATAGTGTAATATGAATTCCTTGAGAAATTTACTGATTCTCGGATTAAGTTAGATCTCATGGACTGCTGAATGAATTTTAATTATAATTTTCATATAATTTTACAGATTGTATAAAAACTGCAAATTATCTTAAGTTCTGGATTAGTAATACTCTAACACAGAAATTTACATTACTCGTTTTCATATTACATTACAGTCCCATCAACCTTTACCATCCCATTGTTTATCTTACCGACAAATATATGTATTTACGCTATCATATTTGAATGGAATAGTAATTTTCGGCAATGTGTTTGTTTTGAACAGTAATCAGTTCTCGTAAATGAGCTCGGCATTATAAGAATTTTTATAATAAAGTCGCTTATTATGTACGCAAAATGGATTGAAATCAAGATAGGATTTTCCAAACAATATTGTGTTGCCTATTTCGCCGATAATGGAAAGTAATTTAAATATTCACTGATTATTCATAGAGTTCTAACGTTCCCTTCATTGAAGATTTTCAGACTTTTCTTATTTACTTAAACACTTGGTGGATAATTTTAAGATTATTTAAATACTGTTTTTGTGCTCAGTGGTATGTTTGCGGAGAAGTGAATTTGAAAGTAACTCACGATTGTTTGCATAGAATACATTTTTTTTTGGGGTAATAGAAGCAGTAAATTATCGACGGATTACATAAACGTTAAATATTTCAGACTTCTTGGAAATCATTGGATTAATTGTAATTTTAAATCCACTGAAAATATAATGCATAAAATGAAATGTAATTATAATGCAATTCAGAGTAATGGCTGTAGATATAAAATAATTTTTACCATTGTGCTCCAATTTATTGAAATTTTTCCGCTACTTTCAAATCCCACATTTATCGTGACAATGATATTTCTAGTACAAAAAAATTTTAATTCTGCATTTTTCAGTAAATTCCTATCTTCCTTATTTCATTCATTTATTTATTACCTCAAAAAGATATTATTATCAGATATAACCGAATGAAAAAAAAAATATTATTCCTTAGAAATGCAGAATTAATAATTCATTTCAATATATAATTTTTTTTTTTTAGATTGTTTATTATACATTGATGAACTATTTGTATTATCATTAAACACTTTATAGTAACATCGTATACTATAACATTACAGAACATTAGTCGCATCCATATTGATATAACTGTTTTTTCCTCAACACGTGCTTCCTGTTTCGAAAGAAATGTGGTAAAAGAATTCATAGTCAAAATATTTTGAAATTAAAAATATATACAAATTTATTATTATTATTTTCGCTATTCAAATTCTAAGTAATAATAATAATTTAAAGAATTTCTAAGAGATCGTTTGTTCGTTTAATCGATAAAGTTCTGAAACTGAAATCGGTATTTACTCAATTAATACTAAGTGTAATCGCACAAAACACATGATATTTATTATGCAACAATTTATGAGCTTTTAATATTAAATTTAACGTACGCAAGTACATATGTGTTAATTAATTTTTCGACATTCTTTTATGTACATTCATAAAAGCATCGAAATTGTAAAAAAAATATCGATGTTTGTCCAAATTTGATTGTAACAATTTTTCATTAATACTCGAATTTAATTAGGCATTCGATTTTGAGGAAAACAATGTGCCAAATAGTGTGGCCTATTAATGAAAGAAGCTGTAGGCATAAATTTTAATTGAAAAAGAATCAAAAGAATAGCATTGACTTTGGAAAACCTCATTTTAATGACAATAGCTTTAGAACTTTAAAAAAACAATATTAAACTTCATATTCAACAACTCACGTAATGCATCATGATATTAAAAAACTTATAATCAAGTTTTAATTAGAATACATGTTTTAATGGAGGTATTGATTGCTAGGAAGTTGATGTTTTCGACTGTGTTGAGTTCAATTATTTTTCTGCTTGCAAACAAAGATTTTACAATAAACGAAGGGTCATTGGAATGTGTACGTATAGGTTGATATTTTCATGGAGGTCTTCAACTTGTGTCCCAGTGTTATTTTTTTTTCAACTCGCCTATTGGTGGGTCTATCCCTTAAGTTCTTGCTCTTGAAAGAAATTTCGTCGTATAATTAGTGCTTCTTGCATAGTTTCCGTACACAGATGACGGAGAGAGGATGCGACATAAAGAAAGAAAGAGGGGCAGAGAAGAGGAGCCGTCGAGACGGAACCTCGAGTAGGATGAAGGAAGTGATTATGGCGCTGCTGCTTCATTTGAAGGTATAAAAAGGAGTAAATTCGGCTCGAAAGCTCAAGAGACTTCAGCCGCTGAACAAGTCTGAAGGAACAGTATCAGAGTTACTAGCATCATCGCCATTCAGCCAGACGCATTTAATTGCTGTGTTGTAGATTCAGCGCATCGTGTAGAATACCCACACACACACGGAGGCCGTCTACTATCTACATATATATATGTAATTTCAGTTTTAATAAGAAGCGAAAAATATTGAAATCGCTTTGGTATATATTTCAATGTGGAAGCATAGATCATAGGATGAGCGGTATATATACATATATACATATATACATGTATATACATATATAGAGTCAAAGTGGGCATTATCAAATTCGAAGGCAAGATCTATTCTATTTAGAAACAATTTTGGATAATAACTATCCAACTTGCTTCTTTTTTATAAGTAAACATAAATTATTTCATGTTGATGTGAACGGCATGGCATTAAAAATAGAAATGCCGCTCGATATTATTCGTGTCAAGTGTAAACCCAGTTTTTTTACCTCGAAGAGGAAACAGAAAGAAAGAGTTGATACACATAATATTTCAGATGCAATGAATTTACGTGATTATGTGTTGCTAGTCAAAGGGCAAACTCACTCTTGCAAAGACATTTTAGAACTTTTCGAACGCCGTTCGTTGTAGTGTAATTACGCGTTGCTTTTTCATTGAGCAAATTAATGTATGCCCAGACATTTTTGGTGCTGTTAAACTTACAAACTGTAAACAGTAGCGTCACCGATAATTATTATTATTTGACTAATTTCTTTAATTGCGGATATAAAGGAGACATTTCAATAGGCTATAGATATAAGTTAAAAATATACCATTCAAATGCATGTGTATTATTTTTACAAAAATTACTTCTGCGTTACACATTCTTCAACCTTTTCTCATTATTGTAAGAGGGCTATTTTTTTTTTTAAAAAAAAATAGTTTCAAATTAAACGAACAACAGCACTTATATAATACTCCATCTAACTAAACAATGTAATAAACGGGAGGTATTAATTTTTTAAATTTTACTTTCGTATATTATCGGGGGGTGTAAGAGACGAGTATAAATCTTTTAAAAGGATTGCGCAATAGAAAAATATATATTGAAGTTTAGTGAGGGCGTCGTCTTGAGTTTTTTAAAGCCTGTACTATAATTAGTGGGTGTCTTGGTACTTAGGATCTCATTTCCCATGGGACTGAAATTATCAGGTTTTCCATGGATATATAAATCACTGATTTCATTGTTTAGGCAATAATTTTTCGATTAAATCTGTAACAATACATTCATTATTTACAGCGCACGAGAAGGTATTTCCCCGAATTATTTAAAGTTTGTTGATTTTTTAAGATATTGCGTTTTAAGCTTATATTATATTATACTAAATTAATGGTTTTTTTTTTCGTGAAATTAGATAATACACAGAGAATTGCTTAAACTAGCAAATGATACTTCTAATATACTCGCACAGATATTATATATTAATTAAGTATATTTCATAATAAAATTCTACGGGTTATTTAAGTTTCACCGACAATTATGGGGGAAGCTATTCATAATACATTATTAATTGAATTTAATCATTCCTTTAGAGTATTAATTTCATTGCGTGCACAGTGCAAGTTCATACTTTAAGTATAATTATTTTATAAGTATTGATTATTTTCCTTTAATTACAATATTATTTATAACTGAATCGTATAGCGTGCAGTGCATCGGAATAAATACATTAGGAAATAATAGTTGGAGGATATTGAAAGTTAATGATTAATTGTCAAAAGATTACAAATCATAATTTTTCGAAATAAGCCATCAATGGTTTGGTGCAATAATCAATAATTGCGTTTTTGGGGATTTTGATAAGCCTTGATTGTATAAGTTGTAGGGAAGTTTCTTACACTAGTATAAATAAAACTCGAAACTTTTGCCTTCGGAACTCCAGAAGCCTTTTTTCATCGTCATGGGCACAAAAAAATTTGCTTCCCTTATTAAATTACAAGCAGCCGACATTGCAAAAAGGCAGTTAAACAGAGGTAAAAACAAAATTTCTGTTTCAGAAATTTCTATTTTAGGCGAGCACTGTCGGGAATTGTAACAAATTATTAAATAAGTATAAACTTTGATTATTCTCCTGCAATTGATACGATAAATAATGCGATTTATAAAGTGAGAGAAATAGCGGATTTCTTCCTTAAATTAAGCGTACTTTTAATTTATCTAATAAAAGCATTGCTCAAAATAGAATTCTTAATATGACGTTAATTCATCTCGTATGCCTGACATGTTTATATCTGTAACAGTCTCTCTCTCTCAAAGTTCATCTCTCGGATTAATCTTTTGCGTCAGAGCCAAATCAAAAGAGCATCGTGTCGGTCTCTCAACGATAAGGCAACAACGTCAATATGACAGAGCTGTCACGGAGCAAATGTTTTTCGATTATTCTTACGAGGCTCATGAAACAGGTATAAATTATGTCAAGTCTCAATTCGTTTATGTGAAGAAGAGCTTTCCGTGTGCGTAGACGGATTCCTATAAAAGCTTCTCGACATACAAAACACATGGCCGGACTCTAAAAGCTTTTCTTCCAATGTATCGAGAGTCGGTTGTAGAATAGGTTGACTCTCGTGTCAAGATCGTTGCAGAAAATTGGCTATTTTCTTGAGAACCGTCCTGCGAGATAATTGGTCAGTGTTGCGTGTTCAGAAGAGAATTGTCGATACGTACTAACTGTCTACGAGACTATGACCGTCACTTGTGTGGCAAGCTCCGGGTAGTTGGAATTTATTTGCTCTATCGATAAGCAATTATTTAACGTATGAACACGACCGCTTTCAATTCTCCGGCCATTTTACTTGAATTAACTCACGTAAATTACATTCTTATTCTCTCTCTCTCTCTCGGCAATCTGGTTTGGAGGTGCGGTGGCCGAAACGATGCCGCGGCTCGGAAATCCTCCGATTGACCAGACAGAATTCTGGATTAGCCCATTTCTTGGATTCTATACCAGTTCTTCTAGCGTGTACCCGGTCCATTCTTCTCTATCACCTTATATCCGACAACGGCAGGTCCATTAGAGTAAGCGTCCATAAATTCTTTCATATAGAATATCTTTTAAAAGTCCTCTCCCCCCTTTTCCAGTCCAGAGAACGATTTATAATAAACTTTTAACTTTTATCGTCGCATGGCGGAACAAGTATTAGGCAGCGAATACTTTTAAATGCCGCTCGTATCGATATATAGTAGATATAAATAGCGTAAGCATACATGTTTTAATAACAGTCTTATCAATGGTTGTGAAGAATTTAGTAAAAATCAGTCCTCCTTAACGTCTCTATGCGATAAACATGCAGTCTTGAAAAAACATAATTACACAAAATTTATAAAAGGAATGTTTTAGAAGTTATTAACTTTAATGAAACTCAGTGTGCAAACGAGAATCAGATAACATAATTCCAATTAAATATATTATCACGGTTTCCATTATAATAATTATTTATTTGAAATATAATTCAAAACAAATGCATTTCACGTGCTTAATTTCAAGCTCCTTTTGTGTACAATTATAGATTGTTATTAAGTATGTTTGAAAATTTTTGTCTAAACAACACATTAAATTTCGAAAAAAAATACCTTCTTTTTATTATGTCATATTTTTCAATTATATTTAATTAAATAATTATTACACCCACATTTATAAAATTTCCAGTATGGCAATATATTAATTTTTAAGAATAATTTTTCTGCGCTCGATAATTCTCGCTGTTAATTAATCAATTTATCGATAATTATGCAATAATAATTTACATATGATATGTTAGATTATTATATGTAAGATAGTTGATTCACTTCATAACATTTTCAAATTATTAATTTATATTATTTACAATGTAAATTTTATCTTGCAAATAAGTTAATCAATGATAATAAATATTGGAAATTGAATAAAAATTATGCATGAAATAAAGTAGTACAATCAGTATTTAGCGATTACTAATGAAACATTACTTTATATATAGCAGATAGTAGCTATATTTCTTGGTTTTTAAATAATCAATTACATATTGATTGCTGTTTTCTTCTACGATTAAGCTAATCAATACGTAGATATAAAGTCAAGATTGCGATGCCTAAATTATGAAATACGCTTAAGAATGTAGAATATGAAGTAATACGAAATAAAATGTTATACGAGAGAAGTCAAATTTAATAAATAAAAGATATAGAACGAATCGTATCGATGTCTTGAAAAACTTTAATTAACAACAATTACATTGGCTTACAATACAATCAATTTCGATTTAAGTCTTCTTTCCACGCTCTCGCAATCATTTACATGAGTAACTAAATAGTTCCGTGCCAAAAATATCGCCATCATTTTAAACAATTTATAGGACAGGTGTACAAGTATTAATCAGCTTGAATATCGTGACAATCTTTTTGTCCCTCCGGCTGGTGTACATTAAGAAAAATAATTTGAAAAGTAATATATACATATATTGAATACAAAAAGTAAAATGGAAATAATATTAGTTACGCAAAAAGTGTGTATGTAAATCAGTTTGGGAAAGGGGACATGTACATAAGGGTGAAATAGCCTACATTTTCGTATGTATCTGTAACGGGTAAAGCAGACGAAATAATAAAGATAGACAGCAATTAATATTGACGAATCCAATAGTAAACCCTTAACTAGCTTTAATAAAATAAGCTTTTTTATCTTGGGTTCGATGGAAATTTAAATATTCATTCAGAACTGAACTAACTGTCTAAGACTATACTTACATGTCTAAACATAGTTCAATGTCGTTTGCTATTCTTTCTACCTTTGTTTTCATTAGAACTATCGGTTTATTTATTTATTGTTCACGACCTAAGACTTTAATAATTAATTATTTCATTCAAGCAGCCAATTTTATTGGATAACAGTAATTTTATATCGCAGTAATATTTATATTGATTATTTTGCATAAGCATTAAAGAAACTATTCTGCTATTTTAACATAATTACATATTTTACTACTTTGCAAATTGTAAAATTATTTCGATTTTCAATTTTTTCCAGATTAATATACCCAGCAATAACATGTGTTTAATAACAATTACAGAGGTTAGATTTTAGTATTCAAAAATTATTAATAATTACAAGTTAATTCTTATTCTGAAAATCAATTTTTTAATTATATACGTACAAATAAAAGATATTTTTATACGGTTTTTAAACAATGCTTATAACAGCTGTAGATATTAGATTGGATTGGAAATATTTTATGAATGGCTTAGTGATTTTCAATTAATTGTATGCTATATGGATTGCTATGGATTTTGATTAATAGATCTTTAAGTATTTCGAAAAATTTGTGATATGGCCACAATAATAGAATGTTACTTACGAATTATATTATTATTGTTATGGATGGTGCAACAATTTAGTTGTATCATATTTTTGACAACTAATAAGAAACTAAAATACTTTCCCCTATAACAGTGAAATGCTACCCGCACTTGATCATTAATATCGAATAGAAAACAGTTTAATAGTGTCATTTTATACAGAGAAATTTTAAAGGATAAACATTAACTTCAAAGAAAAAACATTATCATGAATAATATATGGTCATGTATTTGAAAATTTTAAACATTTGAATTTTACACATTAAAATTCTACAATAGTGAAATGATAAAATAAAATTAATCTTTATTAAAAAGTTTTTTAAATGTTAAATAGTTTTTGCTTCGTATAATAATGACTTAAAAAAAATTGTCATATATTATTTATTCGAGTGTACCTATTACAGAGATTACTTTATTTAAGGTAAATTAATACAGTTTATCGTTACTTAATCAATAATAATTTTTGTAGTCAATCATACGATATGTGTATATATATATGAATGTATATATATTACATGAAAGATGTTATTTTAAGAAAAAATTCCCTTAGCTCTGTATTATTAAATATCATTTAATAATATTTTAACGTCAATTTTTTAAGTTCACAAAATTGTTTTTAATCCTCTGAATGAGCTTCGTAGATTAATTTGTTTTTGCACTATGAGTTTGACCAATTTAGAAAAAAGACAAAATTCAATTTCAAGAAAAAGCTCTTTAATGCTCACGGTTATTACAGAATCTTAGTTCATGTTATTCTAGGATCCTTATCTTGAATAATACCTTTAATTAGATTTTGGAAAATTTGGAATATATTCTTAAATAGATTAACCGTCGATTATAATAAAAAAAAATTGACTTTTCATTCTGTTAATGAGTTTACCTTGTCAAGTATATCATTAATTTTCTATCCATCACGAAAATTATAAGGAACTGCTCAACGTAAAATTTCAATTTCTATCCCAAGTGAATGATATCACAATATATAATCTATACATATATCAATAAGGTACATTAAGTATTCTCGAATAATTTAAAAGTTGTAATATCTTCTTCGATAAAAAGTTGAAAGCCCTACCCTACAATTTAAAACTGTATATTTATTAATGACTGTATATTATACTATAATTATTTATAATGAATGTATATTTATAATTTAAAACATCCAGTTTTTTTTTATTAAATAAACCCTCATTATATTGTAGTATTAAATACCCATTTGTTTTAAAGTAAAGAAATTATTTGGATAAAGTTGTAATATTCATTTAAATACCTTAAGCTTACAAGATTTGCACGCAATTCCAAAAAAAATTTTTTAAAAAACATTTTAAAAAGCAATATTTTTACCTTATAGTTAAATCCATGATTAATTTTTATATTCAAACAAAGACATTTTTCGGTTTTTTATTTGACTTAAAAAAAAAAAACAATGGATTTTATGGGTCTGTGAGTGGTGTATGTAATAAGTAAAGGATATCAAGAATAATCTCGGAATTTTTAAAATGTTCAGCAAACAAGAACTATCTACGCTTCATACTGTTATATTATATTAGAACTGAATAATTTTCGAAAAACTCCAATCTATCCGTGGAAAAATGAGAGTTAAATATAGATATAAATAATCTTAAAATAGAGTTTCAAATGAACTTGATTATAAATTTATTGATCTTTTATTAATAATCAATGCAATGTTATATGTGTCGTGTAAAAAATTCAAAACCAAACTAACTTATGAAACAACTTTATCTAACTTGATGGTAATTTTTAATTTACAGTTTTAAAATTTATATTTACTATTGATTTTAGATATTGCGAATTTATATTTGCTATTTATTAGCTCAATGAACACAAATTTATATGTACTGCTAATTTCACCGAAATTATAACTCATTGGCTTCATCTATATGGGGTTGTTTGATATATATATATATGTAAATTATTAACCTGTTGCTTAAAATGCGGTTATTATGCAGTATGAACAATGACACAAAACAGTTTCATTTGTATATGAATTTGAAGCTCTCTTAATACATTATATTATATTATCCTACGATGATATGATTAGTTAAGTACTCTAAAATCAGCGATAAATAATGATATTGCGAATAGATTTGCAAAAGAAAAACGCGACGTATACTAGAAATAATATTAATGATGGAATTTTTTTCAAAACTAATTCCCCTACAACATGACAGTCCAGACTCCAGTGCTTAAAAGTCCGTGGGACTATTAAAATCAGACATAGCTAATAATGCCCGTTAATAGTAGTAATTTTCCTTTATATATATATATGTTGCAGCATGAAAATGATGAAATAGAAAGTGTTATGATCTTGCAGTCTGCAAAGAACGAACCTGCAAAAATGTTAACTGAAGCAGATTGAGAGTTTGTTCATGAATTTTACAACAGACACTTGGTCTTATTCTGAATTGGCTTAAAAAGCCAAAGGGGATAAGGGTTAGAGTAGAAAGAGATATATCTATATTACTGTCTTCAAAGTTTTCATATTGCAGAAGAAAGAAATTTCAAATTCTAAAATTTTAAGTACAAAAGTCATTTTATAAGCTATAGCTGCATTTTTTAAATACAATATTCTCCACAATCAGCGCATACAATTTTTGCTAAAGGCTCTAAAGATCTCCATATAATTTGTTTGAAATTTGAGGAATAAAATGCTGAGAGTAACACTGTTCTTATAAAAAGTACGCGTATTTAATTATGTAACGTTTTTACGAATAACGAGTAGGTTTAAAAAATCTCAAATCCCCAGCTAAAAATACGGGAGAAATTTACTCTTTAATCGCTATTTTTATTGTTTGACGATATTTTAAAGATCTTTCACATGCTTCATTAACTCGATTGATGGCGTGCAAATACAGATTTGCTGTCGCTTCGAATAATTAAGACATGCTAACATATTCATTAGCTTCTTCCATATTAATTTTCAAAAAGACCTCTTCTTAACAGCCCGGCCGCCATTATTTTCCAATAAAATATCATAAATTATACACATATTGTCAACTTACCTCGAATGCCAGAACAAAAATGTATTTAAACAAAAGAAATTTTTCTCTCTCTCTCTCTCTTTAAATTGACGCATAACTGTTACGCCAGTGTAACAGTATAACTACTAGCCCCCTGCACGTTTTAATAGTTCAACAAATTTCGAGACAATCCCGTTGTCTTTATATTACAGAAACAACGCAGCAATTATCCACTATACGACCATTACAATTGCGGAGTAAAGAACTGAAAAGAGAAGAGATTATCTTACGCCTTTAGGAACAACATATAGAGTAGAATAGATTCTTTGAAAGGAATGGATATATCGTGTTAAACGGGCATAAATCCCAATTACACCGATATAACGATCCAACACTCCTGCCGTGACGTGCACACAATCCAATTATGCTTTGTCACTCTGTGCAGAACAGCGTAAACTCGAGGGCAAAGAAATGCCTGCAAAAAGTAAGCGCCGTTTGTTTATGTGAAAATCCTCGGTTTTTTTTTTCCTCCCTGCCAGCCCTCGGCAAGCACACCCAAGCCGTTACTCTAACGAGAATGAGCCAAGATTCGGGTCAAGATATTGTATCTCATCGGGGGTGGCCAATTGCGAATCGACCGCCGCATTTCATCACATCAGCCGTGGATGCTGAGGAGCCGCCGCCGCCGCTCCAGCCACTAATATCCTCAACTCGCTGTAGTTGGCAGCTCTGCATTATCGACCGCTAGTGGCCACACTTCTTTCGTAGCGAGGAGGTAATCACGTGAGCTCCAGGAGTTCCCCCGAGCTCTTTGATCCCTGCGAGTGCCGCCAAGTTCTTCGACTGTTGGCCAACAGAGCGCGCCATTCGGCGCATTTGACAACAACAAATGGAAAGGCGCCGCTGAGAATCCCTGGAGCTTGCGAGCAGCTTGGAATAAATCTGTTTGGCCTTCGGGGGTTCTTAATTAATGTATTGTTCCAGCAGCATTCAGGCGCTTGCCGCCTGAATCGCTATTTGTCAAGCTAAGGATATGAAAATATCCGGCAAATGTGCCCAGTGACAATTGCAAATACTCATTTGGCAGAATAGGTGGGTTGAAGTGATCGAGTGGCGTCTCCAAATTAACTGAAAATGCATTAAAGGCCGCCGTTAAACTGCAACTCGATTATCGTCATTAAATTTTTCATTAAGTAGAGCTCTTGGCTTTAGGATAGTTGTACTTGATAAATTTGATTCTTCGGTGTATGAAAAAAATAATTGGCTAAACGCTTTTACGAGTTATGCACTAAATATAGCATGAAAATTAAATTATCAGCTCGAGTATCGTGGAAACAATTTTAATTGAAGGAAATTAAAGATTTTTAAAATTAAATTCTTCAATCTTGGAAAGAATTTTAAATGAACGAAATTAAAGACCAAATTTCTTTTCCGAAATTTGCACTGGCCGATTGCTGATCCTTAAACATCTAAATACGCTGATTTCAATTTTTTATTATTTAGATATAAAAATTCAGCTTTATTGCTATACTTACATTTAATTTCTTCAACTATTTTAACATTTATTAGCAAAGTTTGCGTCATTTATAAATATTATAGAAGATAGTATTAAAGCCCCAAGAATGAAAGCTCCTTTTATTCAAGCTTTTTATACGTTGCGAATTCGTCCATCTCCTTTACCTTGACAATTCATATAAGACGAAGAAACATTTATATTTATTATACGAGTGATTTCAAGTTGAAGTTATTAAAAATTATGAAAAATTGTTTAATCAAAAGGATACACACACACACACCCACACACACATATATATTATAAGAACATACAAAACTTTTTATAAACTAATTTTGAACATTTAAATAATTACTACCTATTATATTCTATATAATGCACAGGAGAAAATATTAATTATATCAATTATTTATCCTTGTATACAATGTATAATTATGCTAATTATTAGTGCCAATTATTTTACAAT
Source organism: Ceratosolen corneri (assembly GCA_030522565.1). Taxonomy (NCBI): domain Eukaryota; kingdom Metazoa; phylum Arthropoda; class Insecta; order Hymenoptera; family Agaonidae; genus Ceratosolen; species Ceratosolen corneri. Next base: position 3,466 of record JAPYYT010000079.1, on the reverse strand, counting down.
TCTTGTATACATTTTATGTAATTATAAAAAATTTTATTTATGAATTTAGTTGTACTCTTTAGTTTTTTTGAAATATTAAGAATTTTAATAGGCAACTTTTTTTTCAAATTACGAAATTAAATTATTTTACAATGGATATTATACAATATTCAACAATATAGTTTTTGCTTTCTTACCTCTTTTCTTCATTAAATAATAATACAAATAAATGTTTTAAAAAATTATAATTCTTCTTAATTTTACTACAATATAATACATAGTAACATTTATATATTACTTCCCATTCGGTTGATTTTGTTATTAACGTCACAACTAATCTCCACGTTAATTTCCATCGTATTTTATTTGAAATATATACTTAGTCTCTACGAATATAAATTTAATTGATTACAAAACCTTGTTATTTTTATATTTTCAAGTTGCTTAATTGCCGTTCACTTTCAACTCAATCCAATAGAATTCAAAATAATATTCATGCGATTCATTTTTTGGATTACCTTAAATATATTGATTAGGGATTTTTAGAAAATTAATTGTTGCATTTTTTAAATCCATCAACACTTATTTCTATTGAAAATATTAATAGTAATTGTTGTATCGATCGAATTGTACTGAATATTTTGCAGTCAAAGTATTATAGAATTATTTAAAAAGAAAAACAAAATAATTTTTTTGCAAACATAAATAGACAATCTTTAGCCAAAGTGAACTTTTACTCATTTCATTATGAGTAATTTATCCATAATTTATTTTTTTTATCATTTATTACGATCGTACAATTAAATCATTCTTTACTACTCGAGCTATGGTTAGTAATAAAACCTTTATGTAAAATTATATTAACTGATATAATACTATTCATAGATTTTTTATTCAAAATTCAATTTTTGTCAAAGCAAAGCAATTTTTCTTTTTAAATGCAAAATTTTATTGTCTCCTGTATAAAATTTTGTATTTTATAATATAATTAATACAATTTTTAATTGTTATAAACTTTAGAGAAATTGTTAAAATTTATTTTTATGTAAATCATAAGATTATCAACAAATTAATTTATAACCGAGTAAAAATAGGACTAAATACGATCGTTAACTTAATAGAAAATAAGGAACTCTTTTGTTAAACTACCAAGGACGATTTTTTATATTCATAATAGTTTATGTGTTACTTTGGTCAACTTTCGAACATTCTTTATTAATAATATGAATTGATCTAAACACTTATTATAATTCAGTTATTTATCAGTGTACGAATATCAACTCGTTCTAATTAATTTATTAATTACTGAGAACTACATTAATTGATTTTTTTCTCCATCGGTATTTCTTCATTATGGATTACAATAGATAATAATAATTATCTTCAGACGAATCAACTATTATAATAAAAAATAATTGTAAAGGTATTGTAAAATATATATATATATATATATATTGAAAAAAATTTTGTTTTTCAATGACAAGACAAATTATGAATATATTCTTTGTATTTATTTCCATTTTGTTTTTATCAATATATCAATACATTATTGTATTTGTATATAAAGAAATGGAACAAATCATAATCGAATCCCGAGAATCATGAAAAATTTCCTAGAAAAGATAATAATTTATGGCATGACAACTAATGGAGAACCGCCAATTAAATAATCGATATTTAACATTTACTCAACTAATAATTATGGAACATATATATATGTAAACATGCACCTGTATTTACATATACGTACGTACAGTCAGACTGTATAGATTGATAAAATAGTACAACTAAACGTTTTTCTTAATTAATATATTCCGTCTCTCATGAATTATATTATATACCTTGTTAATTGTATTTTTAATGTTATGACGATTTGAAATACTTTTTCCTGTACTTTTACCTTCACGTGATTTCACCTTGTAATTGAAAATAACACTCTACACTAGAATAACCATTAATAAAATATGATGATTGTTTTGTCTACGAAAAAGAAGTTTACTTTATAAAAACTTTGCTTTTAAGATTGATGGGAATGTAGTTGAGCAAAATCGTTTTTTCCATTCAAATGGCAGAAAGCTCGTGTAAGATAAAATTATTGTCATGCACGTAAAATTTTGTAAAATAGAATATAAATTAAGCAATTCGTAATAATAAAAGCAACTATTATATGTATTTTCTGTTGTGTAAAATTCAATTGTCTATTTGCGATTGTTGACATTTTTAATTTACTACGGCGATCACGTGAAATTTTCGAGACAAAAGAGCACATTTAATAGCTGCCTCTACACTTTGAATATTCACAAATAAAAAGTGCCGAGAGAGACAATAGTAAATAATAAATAGTTATCGTTTTCCTTTTTTTGCTTAAACCATTATTGTTTTCCGTACTTCCCGTGCACACGCGACATGACCTTTATTTTCTCCTCGCGTATGACTTTAACGGGATTTTCTCGTACAGCTAGGCTGCCAACCACGTGACGGCATGCAAAATTTCGAGTTTTCCGCACTAACTCATAAGCAGCCGAACGCGCAAACTCATCGGCGCGTATCCTTTATCTCCTTCCCTCTCTACCAATCGATGTTCCGCGTTCGCGTTGTTCTCAATATTCATTCATCCTCAACTCTTCCGTATTTTCAAGTTGCGCGAATCCGTAACGTCCAAGCTGTTGTCGATCATCAAACACTCGTAAGAAAGATCAGAGAATGGCCGATTTAACGATGATTTAACCTAACCAATGGCCAAATAATCGTGCAGTGCTATCGCGGAAAATCCAGTTGCACCCTCCTCGATACATCCGCATCGTCCCTCGAGCTCGTGAGCTAAGGTTTCATGCGCAAGCTCGCTCCACTCTCGGCGAGGTAAGGTTAGTTAAGTTGGACAGACACGGAGAGATTAACGCAGTCACGCAGGAGCCTACTCCTTCCCGCCGAAGCTTTTCAAATTGCAAGCCGAGATTCATTGATATGGGATGCGGAGGAGTGCCAATGTTGCCACTCGGGAGCTAATGCGAGCTTAAGGAGCGCGTGGATCCGCCCAAGTGAGGTGCAGAGGTTGGAGAGAATGTTTTTAACATTGTGCGGACTCGGTTGATAGTATGGATAAATCTCCAGTGGCGCAGTCACCTTGACAACAGCGGCGCCACGTGCATATGTATATGCGAAAGCGCGCGCACATTGCGCCCCGTAGTGTATGGTGGAATGGAATCGCGCGCGAGAGAGACGGGGCTAGGCGGAGCAGCCAGTGGGAGAAGGGCGAGCAGGAGCAAGGGCGAGAGAGGCGTAGTGCACCGGAGAGAGAAGGACAGGGAGAAAGCGGCGTCGCTGTATACTGCAGTAGGGTAAGCCAGCTCTAGGCCATGTCCTCCTCTTCTAACTCCTCCGCCTCCTCCGCCTCCTCCTCCTCCGCCTCCTCCTCCCCCCCCCCCCCCCCCCCCCCCCCCCCCCCCCCCCCCCCCCCCCCCCCCCCCACCCCCCCCCCCCCCCCCCC